>JAVCKW010442172.1:0-16448 GCA_034780715.1 Peltospira delicata | reverse complement strand
ATGGTTTGCCCCTAAGACAACATCTTTACCAGTTGCTATTTCTAGGGCATTGATACCCTGACCATTATATAAAGTTGTTAATTCATTACTTGTAGGTAATAAGTCTTGTGGTCAATGTACTCCATAATTTACTTCAAAGGTACTATCTCTAAATACTTTAACCATTGCTACAATGGCGTCTCTATCTAATAGCACTACCTTATCTTTATCTTGTTTTCCATTAGTATCTAATAATATATTAGTAAATGGGTGAATTAAATTCACATTACTTTCTTCTTTTAAACCATATTCGATGATTACATCTTTCTTAATTAAATATCTCATTATATCAACTCCTTAATTGTTTTATCACTTATTCTGCCGATTATCTCCACATTACCATTTGGTGTCTTTGTAAAATAATCTCTATTTACTACTTGATATTTATCTATCTCACTTTTTTCAATCAATTGTTTCGCATATATTCCTAAGGTATCACCAGTTAATAATCAATTTGTATTTGATACTTGAAGATTAAATCCAGGTGTATTTAGACCAATCTCTTGTAGTCTTTCGATGATTTGATTATTCATTACCATATTGGAAACTATCTCACAAACTGCTTGCTTTAATAATTCCTGGTCATCAGGTAGTATTCACTCTCATTTAATTTTCTTTAAAATCCTTGCTGGTGGGCTAACTACAATCATTGTAATAGCTATATCTGCTAAGTTATTTCAAATTGTTTGAATATCAACTGGGTTTAATACATTTCCTGTTTGTCAATATTGCCCTATTCTGTTATTTATTAATGGTCTATTAATTGTATTTTGTTTAAATTTCTGCTCGAAATAAGTTACAAACTTTTCATTTTTAAACCATATATCTCTATTGTGTAATTTCATATTACCACTTCCTTCCGTTGTTTTTTCATTTTCCAAATGCTCCTGGTATTCTACGATATGTTCGATATCTTGTTTTAAATTTACTTACAAAGAATGGTGAATGTCCCATTTTCTGTATTCCAACAAACCTTGCTTGGTCTCTGATAGTTCTTGTGATATCATATTTTCACATACTTCTCATCTTACCATCAACCCAATGCTTACCTTGTAATAGATTTTTAAATCCCTCAGTAACATATAATGTTGAATATCTTTGTGCTTCCATTTCAATGATGTGCTGAGCAACGTGTCCTCAATGTCTTGCAATTTTTCTTTCAAATTTTCTACCAACACCTTTGGTAACATATTTATCTGCTAAACCTCCAATAGCAGGTCTTGCTACTAATCTAACTGCTCTACTTACAGCAGTGAATTCAGCACTTTTTTCCATACGTTTTCAAAAGTCTTTTCATTGAGTTCCATTAATAGTTCTTAAAGTAAATTTTTTAACATTAGAAACTAAACTTAGTAGATTACGTAATGTCTGAATATCTAAGAAACTGAATATACTATGTTGTAGAACTTTTGCTGCTTCACCTTCTTGGAAACCAAAGATTGCTCCTAAACTAACTGCTTTACCACCACGACTAACCGCTCATTTTTGTAGATATGTTTCACCAGGTCTTTCAACAAATTGTGCTAATTCTTTTAAAGTACATCAAACCATTACTGGGACTTTATTGTTAGTTTCTTCGGGCTTAAAGCTTATCATTATTAGGTTTTTAATTTCATCTTCTATTATTACTTTATAACCCATAATTCAAGTGCTATCAACTAATTTTCCACCAGTTTTTGTAAATAAATCCTCAACTGCTTTTGCTCTTTTAGCAAGTTTAGAAGTTTCACGCATACTTTTTTTAATTCATTTCTTAATACCTTTACTAAATATACGATAAACAATATTAATTGGTACTCTAATTGCAGTAGTTGGTTTAGTTAATTTAGATGCAAAGGTTAAACCTCTAATTGCTTTTTTACCCATTGTATATTTATCTTTCATTAATTTTTCTGACTTTCCAAATTTCATCAATTTAGTTAATGGTTTTCTTTTGAATAAACTAATTAATGGTTTAGGGTTTTTTGCTTTAAATGCCCCTCGTTGTGATAACTCTTTAAAGGTTGCCATAAAAACTCTATTTTCACTAATTGCTGCTGCACTTTTATTTCATTTTGCTTTGATTATTTGATATCTTTTAAAGAATGTTCCATCAATATTTTGTTTAAGTAAAGTAATTAATTCTAAAATATCTGCTTGGGTTTGGATTTGACTTTTACCTGCTTTTTGTAATAGAGCAATTATTTTTAAAGCAGTTGCTTTATCATAACCCAATTCAATTAATTTAGCATAAGTCTTTTGATATTCATTAGAAAATTCTGCTGTTTCTTCTCCAATTGCTGCTGCTTTTCTTCCTCATAATAAATTCTTTATTTCATCAAAGTGTTCTTGAAAAACTCCATTATTGATATCTAAATATTTCTGTACATCTTTTCAGGGAATGCTTTCAGGATTAACATCTTTTACTCCTGCTAATCTATTTCTTGCTTGTCAAATATTATCCTTATCAACATTACTGATTAATTCTTCTTTAAACCCTTTTAAATCTTTCCGATATTTACCACTAAAAATACTTCATTTATTATTATAATATCCAATTTCAGCAGCAGTTTCAGCAGTATCAGTTTTAATCTGTACATAATAATTAGTTCAGTTTGGTTCAGTACTTTTCTCTACATAACCAGCACTTTCATATTTAGAGAATTTATCTAATCCTTTTTCAAAGTTACTTATCTCTCTAACATTTTTAAATCCTTGTCAAGCAGCACCACCAAATACAGGGGCGAATTCTGCTAAGTAGTTTGCTCAGTTATTACCTGCTCCACTTGCATAATTAACTCCAATATCTGCTGCACCTTCAACTGCTCCAACAATCAATTGCGGGGTAAATTCTTCAAGTCCAGGAATGAATGCAGTTAAGATACCTAATGCTGCTAATGCTCCTTTAACCCACATTCCTCAGGTAGCAGGTTTTTGAGTTTGTTGTTTAGCAAAAAAAGAAGGATAATAATTCCTTCCAGGTGCATAAACTACATTGCCCGGTTGATACATACTACCCTCCTTTTTAGAAATTAATGATTAGGCATTAACTTTTTTAGACTGTTTTACTCCGGTTGGTAAAGTCATTTCAATTTTTGCAACACGAGCAGGGTCAATAACTTTGTTTAAGTATGAGTAAGTGTGCCCGTAAATACGTTCATCTAATAACTTATCACTGAATGAAACCATATTAAAGTCAAGTCCTGCTGACACGAAACTTTCTGTATCGAACGCAACTGCCGCAATTACATCTTTCGCTGGGTCTGTTCCAGGAATAGTATTCAAGATTGGTGCTACGACAAAGTCAATACCTGCATAAGTAAATCTCTTAGGTGCATTTGGGAAAGTATCTGATGCTCCATATCAAGTAATACCGTGTAATTTGTTAATCATATCGGCAATTAATGGATGCACTAACACCATTACTTTATCTGAATATGCTTTGTAATCATCAACAAGTAATTGAATATTACGAACAGTATCTAAGATTAATTGTAATCCTTCTTGACCTTTTGTTAAGTCAATAGTTCCGGTTAAAGTTCCTGCTGCTGCTAATGCTGCTTCTGCTTCTTCTTCCAATTCTAATAGTTTGTTTTGAGTAATGTTATCAATTGCTCTTTGGAAGTCTGCTGAGACATTGTCCATTTCATATTCGGTATTTAATGGGACTTTAACTAATAAGTCACGTTTAACATCTGCTAACACTTCAACAGTTTCTCAATTAACACGTTTTGCAGTATTTAATCTTGCAATGTAGTTATCCCCTGAACCTTTAGTATTGTCATAGACAGAGTCGCTCGCTTTCAATCTTAGCAATCGTTGTACTGCAATCTGTGCGCCTGAGTTCTCAGAACCTTTACCCTGAATAGGGATTAATTTTACTCTATCATTTAATGCTGCAATTGACATAACAGGAACAATTCCTGATGCATAAGCGGTTTCTAATGATGGAATGAATGCTTCATAGTATGATTTAGCCATTTTGGCCTCCTTGTTTTTATTTTAATTTATTGTAATCTGGTTTAACGAATTTGAATTTTAATTCTTTTTTGACCGGTGGTGCTTCAAATTTAGTAATTTGTTTTACTTGGGTTAAAATAGGGTTTTCCTTATAAACTCTTTTTAATTCCTCAGTAATAGCACTTGGGTCATCAGAAGTAAAGTTTCCTAATTTTTGAATAGTTTTCAATTTATCAGGTTCAACTAATTTAGATAATTCTTGGGTAATTTTAGTTTTGGTATATTTAGTTTTAAACTGTTCCAATTCTTGTTTTAACTCTTGAATTTCAGCATTATCTACTTTATCATTGGAAATGAAATTTCGATGCTGTTCTAATAATTGTTTTACCTCATCAGGTGAATAGTTTTCTTTTTCGTCAAACTTGAATTCTCTTTCTTTCATATAACCTCCTTTTGGTCTGAATAGAAATAGGTTTCTTTTACCATAAGTATATTATACCATATAAATCGGGACATTAAAAATAAAGATATTAAAAATGTAAAAAAAAGACACCTAACCCCAAGTGCCTTTTAAATAATTATTTGTATTAAATGTATAGGTAAGAAAAAAAATAGGAAATAAATAATCACTAAACACAAATAAACAATGTTCCCATAGGGCAGGTAAAATTCCTACCCTACGTATATTATAGCATATATATCAGGTAATTGGAAAATTAAATAGAAATTTTTTTTATAAAGTTAGGTGTGTTTAAAATGGGGCAAATTAAGGACTGTTTTTTGTTTTATGATAAATAGTATTCAGGAAATATTTCTGTTGCTCTATGGGGTTAAAAATGGGTGTTATGAGAGTTTTATAGATACCGCTGTCTGTGTATTATATAGTTGGAAGTTTCAATATGAAATGACGACCAATTTTTACGGGGCAACCCAATAAAATGAATATGGAACAGAAGTTAAGAACTGTTTCAAAGTCAATAAAATGGTTGGTGTTGTGTGGTGTGATATATGATAATCATTATAATAATATGTGGTGATGTGTGAGATGGTGTGAGAAAACCTTGTGTTGTATTGACTTTAATGTCGCCTCAACATTATTCAAAACAGCAATTGTAGTAGGTTATAAGTAACCCCATAATACATAGTATTATGTGTGTGTCTTTTTTTCATACTTTTTCGTCTCATTGGACAGTCAAAGCAACACAAGGTTAAAAATTTTTATTAGTGTAAATTATAATAGCCTAAGATACAAGTGATACATCTAATACATCTATTTTCTATATAGTACTATTATATTATATTATTATTATTTTATTATCAGGCGCACTAAGAAGGTATATTATTATTATATTATTTATTAAGATTAAAATTTAGTTGTATTAGTTGTATCATTTGTACTCCAGTCTATTATAATTTAGCAAAAAAAAGTTTTTATTTAGTTGTATTAGTTGTATCATTTGTATTCCAGTCTATTATAATTTAGCAAAATTAAAAATTTTTATAAATAATATTTCATCTCTATGATTTATATGATATACTATGTTCAGGTAAAATTATAAGAAAAGAAAAGGAGATATATATGAAGATACCTGAAAATGTTGCTAAAACATTACAAAATTTAGAACGAACAAATGGATTTTTTATTGTAGATTTAAAACCGTTTAAAAATGAAAACAACTTTAAAAGAAATGCGAAAAGTGCAGAATGAGTTGAATGAAAAGAAAAAGATAAGAAAGTTTTCCACGAAATTAAATATTTAGTAGATGATAATCATATTTGTGTTGATACTGATAGTCCTGAAAATACTAAATTAATGGAAAAAATATGTAATTATTATAATATTGAACCATATAGTTATGAAACAAGTCCAGGACATAGACATTGATGATTTGAGGTTGATGAATTTATTAGAGAAGCAATTGATAAGATTGGTTTATCATCTAATGGGGGCGATAAAACTTGATTTGGTCAATTATGTGATTATCGAGCATTAAGATATGATGTTGGTGAAATATCATCAGGAGCATTATATTTACGTCGAGCAGGAAAAGATAAAGCAGGACGACCAAAACCTACTGAATTAATTAAAGAATTATCACAACCTTTACCAGTATTACCAATTATCTTAACAATGCCTTCTGGTGGTTGATTTGAAAAACAAGGTTATTCACATTCATTACATACAAATGATATTAAAAAGTCAGGTGAGGGACGAAAACAAACTGAATTAAACTTAGGAATTGTTGCTAAACAAATGGGACTAAGTAAAAACTTTTTCAGTCATTATATGTTAGCGCATATGAAATTTGTTGGTGATAATAATCGTCCAGCATCTATGAATTTAAGATATTGAGATGATGTTTATGAAACTGCTTATGAAATTAAAAAGAAAAATGAAAATGATGAGTTTGAACGAGCAGTTAGAATTCATATGAAAGAGATGCAAAAAGTTAATCGTTGAGTTCATTATAAAAAAGATATTTATAAATTTACTGAGGGACAAGGTTTTACTAATTTTTCATCTAATTTTAAATTACATACTGAAATGAAAGAACAGTTTAAAGAAGAAAACTTAAAAGCAGTCGAAAGACAAATATCAGTTAATAAAAAAGTTTTTGAAAGATGAATTAATAGTAAAGTTGCTGCCTCAAATAAACTATATACTGAAATAATTAGTATTGGTAAAACAGTTAATGATATTGAAAGTAGTGTTGTTGGTAAGAATTTTTACATTACAAAATATGATGGTTATCAAACTGATATGTCTAAGATGCCATTTACATTTAATATTGTTCCAATGAATTATTTAAATACTGAAAATGCACCAATGCCTCAATGTTTAAAACAATATTTCACTTATTTCTTGGGAAAAGAAAGTTATATTGATAAATTCTTAAAACAATTGTCCTATGTAATTGCAAACTATACTAATGGTGTAGCATTTGTTTATACTGGTGAAACTGGGACTGGAAAAGGCACATTAGATAAATTAATTCATAAAATGATTGGCAAACATAATGTCGGGCCGGTAATCAGTGGTCAAATATTTTCTAAGGGTGGTGATACTTTTAGTGAAACTGGTCTAAGAAATAAATTAGTAATTAATATTAATGAAAAAGATGGTTATATGGATGCAGTTGGAAGTAATAGATTTAAGTCAATTGTTGATGATAAAGAAGATATTTATATTCGTGGTATGCGAAAAGAAACTGCTGCCTTTAAAAATAGTTGTAGTATTTTTGTTTTCAGTAATAATTACATTTTATTTGATACATTTGATGAAGCAATTCTTAATCGGGTTGTATTTGTTGATAGATTAAATACTGATGGAATGGATAAATATCGTTTAGATGAAGAAACAATGGAAAAATTATGAGACCCAAAAGTAATTCAATGATTATTTGATAAATTAGTTTCAATTCAGATTGAAGAAATAAAATTCCATAATTATAACCGAAACAAACCATACATTATTGATAATGAAATGCAACAAAAATATATTCAAAAGATTAGAGAATATTCACCATTAACTGTATTTTTATTAGAAAAGTTTTATTATGATGGAATTGAGGCAGAATATACAGTTTCTACATTATCTAATTCATTTCATTTACATACTAAGAAAAAAGCAAGAACTATTGATATTATTAATGTATTAAAAGGTTGTGGTTTTGAAAAAGATGGTAAAACATTTAAAGTGTTTGATAATAAAGAACATATCTTTGAAAAAGTTGTTGGAATTATTAGTGAAGAAGAAAAAGAAAATCATAATAAAGATGATTTTGATATGGAAGATGTGTGAGATAGATAATGAAATACGGAGTATATTGTTTTAAATTAGGCAAAAAAGTTATCTATGTCAGGAAAAGATAGTTTAATTGAGCAGGAAGAACGTTTTAAACAACATTTAAAACCAAGTAGAAGATATTTAAGTAAGATTAATGAATTTTTACAAGAAGATTGACCTGAATGAAAATATGAGGTATTAGTTCAAACCCAATATAAATGGATTATGAATATGATGGAGAAAATTTTAATTAAAAAATTCAAACCTAAATATAATATATACAATACTGATGGTGATTTGAAACAAAATTGTAAATAATTTTCCATTCCTATGATTTATATGTTATAATATTGGTATAAGAAAAAAAATAGGAGAAATAAATGAAACAAATTAAACATAAACCAATTCCTGAAAAGGTATTGAGAGAAATTAGACATTATGGACATAACCCATTAATTGAAATTACATTAAATACAGGCGCAAGATTAAATGAATTACTATTTATTATTAATCGTTATGATTATGAGGCTATGCCAGACGTGATGGAAGTTCCAGTTAAAAAATCTGATGTATTAGGTGTATTTTACTTTAATGAAAGTGCTAAAAAATACTTAAAAATAGTTAGAAAACAATTTAATAATAAAAGTATTAGTAGAAGCACATTAGTAAGACGAATTAATAGTATTTTAAAACCTTATGGAGATTACACTAATCATAACCTGCGCGCCTACTACATAACTCGGTTAATTAATAAGGGCGTCGACATAAAAACAGTTAGTGTTTTAGCACATCATAAGTCAATCGAAATGACAGCAGCATATGTGTATGTTAATGAAACTAAATTATTATCAAGTGTAAAAGCATTAGATGATAACGAAACTTATGAGGGAATGTCAATGAATGAATTAAAAAGTGAATTATTTAGATTAAGAAGATTAATTACTGAAATGGAAGGAGGTGAATAATGAAAACATATAAATTTAAATCAAATTATAAAGTAGATACTGGACATTTAAGATATTATATCGATAAAGATAAAGATATCATTATTAGTATTCGTAATTACCATTTAATAGAGCATTTAGATGAATTTATTGGTACTATAAACAATAGATATGGGCAAATGAGGGTTAAATTCCAAGATTATGCTGATAATTTTGATGAATATTTTGACCAAATTACTAATTTTTGAACTGATATTAAAAAGTATCGTAGTTGATTATGTACAGTTGATATGAGAGGTAATTATAATTATAAATTGCCGAAAGAATTGGAAAATATTTATATATCTTTTTATTATATCTTATGAAAAACTGGTAGAGTTTCAACTTATGAAGAAAGATGAGAACAAATTATTGAAATGTGTTATTGAAAACCTGAATTAAAAGAATTCTTTAATTTAAAACCTTATGAAATTCAATTTTATCGTGAATATTGAGAAAATAAAGGGAAAAATAAAGAAATTAAAGGAGAAAATAATGAGTAATATATATAAAAAAGATGGTAAATGTATTTGCTGCAATTGAAGAGATAAAACTGGTGATAAATATTGTGGAGACCCATTTTGTATGCAGAGACATTATTTAGACTTATGTGAGGGACATTATCAAACTAACGGAGCATTAATTGAAAGATTAGCAATGTTAGAGAAAAACAAAATGAATTATTTAAGTGTATGCCACCAATTAATCGAAAGAGCAAATTTCAGAAAAATGATGCACGAACCAGAGGGAGGTGAAAATGAAGATTAAAATTGAAAAAGACCCAATTAAACTAAATATATCTTATATTGTAGATTTAATTAATGAAACAATTCAATTAGAAACAATTCAAGGTAAAGAAATTGATAAAGAAACTGCCATTAAGATAGTGGATTTAGCAATTAAACTATAATGGAGGTAATATGTATCAAATTATAAATGATAAACTTTATAAAATTATATGCTATTGTTGTAGCAAAAGACCAGCAGTAAGTGGAAGTCAATATTGTAAAAGTGTTAGATGCTGAAAACAACATAAGAGAAAAACTTGTAAAAGACATAAAAAAAATAGGGCATAGTGCCCTTTTTTATTAAGTAAAGATTACTTTCTGCATTACAACCGATTCATCTTGGGAGTTGGTTGTTTTTATTTCGAATTGATAATGTCCTGTATCAATTTTAATGTAATCACTCCATAATAAGGTAATGTTTAAGTTATCTAATCTATCAATAGGACGTTTATTTCTTGAATAAATATTCATTGTAAAGTCTTTTCCATTAATAATTCCTAAGTCTAATAGTAATTGAGTTCATTTTTGTCTATCGTATAAGATTGGCCGTTTAAGGTCATTGTAAGTATCAATATATAATGAAACAACTACATTTGTTCTACTTTCAGTTTTAAAAGCATAAATACCATCTATTTTATGTGCTTGTAATGCGGGTTCCCCTTTAGGAGCAGGATATCCTAAATCAGCATATGGGTATGGTTTGTTTCGAGGATAATCATTTCCAGTTTTTGGATTAGTTAAAAAACGATAATAAATAAAATCAGCAGATTTTAAACTTTTCTGAGTAATATATTTTAATATTTCATTTTGCATTTGAGCAGGAGTTCAACCTTTGTTTTTCATTCAATCTAATTGTGGAACTTTACCTAAGTAGATTAAGTCATAAATAATCATTTGGTCATTACCATAGTAAAAATAATATCCATCACTTGTTCAGGTTGTACTATCATAATGTAATGGTACATCTTTACCAATCCCTTTTGTAGGTGTTCCAGTTGATTTTATTTGTATTTTGCTTCTATCTGATATTTTATAAACTTTTGCTACATAATCATAAATTGCTTCTTCTCATTGTTTATCAGTTTTGAATTCTTCACCAGGTTTGCTTGAAGGTAAGTCAAAGGTAAAGTCTTTTCATCCAGGAGTTTGTTTATGTTGATTAAGCATTAGTTTTTTTCAACTATCATCACTAATTTCAGGAAATCATCACATATAATTTAAAGCATTTTTGTTTTGTGCCATATTAGAAATTGGTAATCCACCATTTTCCTCAGCTGTTAAAACATAAGGAATATTAGGAATTACTACATCAATTCCAGCATCAATTTTGATATCTTTAGAAATATCATAATCTTTTTTAGGTAATAATGTTTGTTTATCTAATCACTCACTTTCAATAAAGAATTTAAATGCTTTATCTTTATCATTAATAGCTGGAGGTGATGTAATTTTTTTGGTATCATCAGTTGATGTTGTAATAGCAGTTGCTGCTACAAAGTATCAAGGTAAAACAGCTTTAACCATATCATTTGAACCACCTGCTACATTATAACTACTTGAGATATACATAGACATACCATTAATTAATCGTCTTAATAGTTTTAAGTCTGAATTACTTAATGAAGGGTTTTTAGTAATGAATTGTTGATAAAGATTATCACATGCTTGATGAACTTGCATCCTTTCTAATGATAAAATATTTAATGAAAAATCTCCAGACTTATAAGTTGCTTTTGGATCGATACCAGTTATAGTTGTATTTTTAGAACCATCCGCTACTTTAGAAACATTAACAAAGTTTGTATTATAAAGTTGAGTTAAACCAAGCATACCATTAATTAATTCCGCCATTGAGTTATAAATAAAATCTAATGTTGTTTGTCCTGTAATTGCTTTTAATAAATCCACTAAACTCAATGCTTGTGGTTTTCCATTATTAAATAGTTTAGAAGCATCAATTCAAGGAATTACTTGGTCAATGTGGAATCAAGGAAAGTTCATTGTAATGTTATTATCAACACTTTGTGGGTAAGCTTTAATTGGAGCTACCTTTTTTTGTGTCTCAAAGAATAATGTTTCTTGTGTTGCTTGATTATAACCTTCTCCAGTCATCATACCCAATAATGCATCTTGTTGAAATGTTAATGAAACTCCAGGAACTAATTTACCACTACTATCTTTAACTAATGGGTTTTTAATGATACCTTCCGCATTTCAATAGAATTGAAAAGTAGAATTATTAAATGAACTTGTATATACATTGAAATTTACACACTCTAAATGATAAAACCCACCTTTGCCTATTTCAACTTTAAAGTCATCGTATTCATATTCATTTTCTTTTTTAATAGGCATTATATTACTTAAAATATAAACCTCTTGTTTATTATTTTTGTAATCATCTAAATTCAATGGTTTATTGATTGTAAAAATAATTTTTTCATTTTGAATATAAACTGGAAATTGACTAGTAATTGCTACAAAACTTTCAACATTATAGATTTTTTCACCATAAATATCGGTTGTGCTATCATTAGCAATTTGTTCTCTAATTTCATCTTGTAAAATAACTTCAAAATATCGATTATGATTTTTATCTTTTTTTCATAGATATTTTTGTTCTTTAGTAGTTTGTGGAAAATAATCAGTGATTGCCATAATAATAGCAGCATTGTTAGCAAAAGATACCTTATCATCTTTCATACCAGTAAAACGATATGGATAGATTTTTACATATTTTTCCTCAATAAAGTCTAAGATTGGATTATTGGTTTGTAGGTTCTTGTTGGTCATTTATATCTCCTTTAGGTTTATCAATTTGTGGTTTAGGAGCATTTTGTTTTGCCATTTCTCCTTGAATAGCAGCTGTTAAGAATTCTTGGGTAGCATTGTCCGCAAATGATAACTCTAATTTAGGTTTGATTATTTTAACTTTTAAAATTAAACATAAGCGTCTAAAGAATTCATCATATTCCTCTTGTCTTGCTTGATTCTTAATTAAGATTTGTTCTAAGACATATTTTCTTTTTAATACAACTTCCAAAGTATTTTTTTGACTACCAGTGCTCATTGTATCTTTACCCATTGCTAATTTGTCTTTAATATCCTCCTCAAGCATGGTAATTAATGAACTAATCATTTGTGGAGCACTATCTGTTGGTTTGAAGGTAGTTCCCATACCTAATTTAGCATTTAATGAACTTTCCGCAATATAACCTTGTCCTTCTCTAATTGCTTGTGTTTCAGTCATTGGATCGTTATCACTCAAGTTTTCATTAAAGATAGGCATTGACTTAGCAACATTTCAAGTAGCAATAAAATCCTCATCTAATTTAGTTAATTGATTAAGTAATCCACCAACTTGATATTCTTGTCAATCCGGTTTAGCACCATAATTGTTTTTAAACATTTTAACTGGTAAAAAGTCAAAACCACTATAAACAACTTTATGTCTTTCAATGTATTGTTGAACTTCTTTTGATTGTCCTGGATTAATAATATAAACAAATTTATTTAAGTATGGAATACCATTTTTAAATCCACTTTCAATTCAAATTTTATATGGAACTTGATTAATATGATAGACTTCATCAGTTAAAGCAGTCATGTAATATTCTTGATTACCAACCATTTCTACAATATATGGTCTTACTACTTCAATCTTTCAAGCACCATTATAAGGAATAATTGCTAAAGCACTATAACCTTTAAGTGAAATACCTCGTCCTAATACTTGTCTTTGAGTAAAGAATTGAGACTTTTTAAGAGTTTGTCCTAGTAAATTATGGTCTTTAGGAATAGTAAATGGAACACTTTCTAATGCTGAATTCATATAATGTGCTTTTTGAAATAATAAAGCGATTGCTCTATCACCTTTACCATCATATAATAAATCTTGTTTTTCAATATCAATTGTATCTTTGTTTTCTATATACATTATTTTCTCCTTTTCTTAATGATAACATCTACATAACTAATAAAAGCATTTTCCATACTATCAATGCGATCCAAATAGTTAGTTTTTCCAGCTGTTTGTCTTTCTGGAGCATTGTAATTTGCTTTTACACATTGTTTCATATCATTAAATAATAGTTTGTTATCTTTATGGAATAATAAGGTTCCATTTTCTATACCAGCAATAGTTCAGTCTTGTCTTTGAGCAATACCAAATTCTCCGTGTTGTAAGAAAGTTCGATACATTTTAATAAATGGGTTTTTATTTCGTCTTTTATGAAATTCATATAAAAATTGCTTTCTTTTATCATCAACAGCAACTTCTACTCTCACATCATTATTAAGGGTATGATATTGAACGAAATTTTTTCTCATTACTTTTAACATAGCATCAACATAAACTGGTAAATATTGACCCATTTCGCCTATACCATCCGCTCCAATTTCAATTTGTTTATCAATAAAGATAATTGGTTCATATTCACTCTTATCAAACCAAGCATTTTTTTTCATATAAATACCTGGAGTAATTGTATAAACTCTCGAAGTATCTATATCTATTGAATAGGTTATTTTATATGGTTTATAACCTTGTTTGACTAATTCTTTTAAAGTTGTTGAAGCAGCTTCATATTGTTCATCAGCAAGTCCATAAACTAACATTTCTCTATCTATTTCGGATTTATTACAAAACCCTAGTAAGATAGTTAGATTATTTCAAAATCCATTGTATAAAGCATATTTA
Source organism: Peltospira delicata (assembly GCA_034780715.1). Lineage (NCBI taxonomy): Eukaryota > Metazoa > Mollusca > Gastropoda > Neomphalida > Peltospiridae > Peltospira > Peltospira delicata. The sequence goes on along the minus strand of JAVCKW010442172.1, from coordinate 2,213 downwards.
ATTTGGTTTAATCTTTTCTTTAATCTTTCAGGGTTATTTAAGTTAATTGGGTTGTTTAATGAGGTATTTCTAATCACTAAATGGTCTTTTTCTTGATGATAAATTGCCATTGAGGTATTAGTAAGTAATCTTTCTTTAATTTCATCTCATTTCTTTTCAATTAAATATTGATTACCATTGATAATATCTTTTTTATAACCTAAAACAAATTCAATAAATTTACTTTCTGGAAAGATTGTTTCACATTCAATAATTTCCGGATGTCCTGTTAATGGATCGGCATCAGTTCAAGGATTACATGTTAATGTTAAACTGAATTCTCTTGGATGCATTGGATGGCGCATATTTCAACTTTCGGTATGTCTATCAAGGTTAGATGTAATAACATTGATATCATCATCATATCTTTCTTTAGATATCATTTTTCCACTCATAAGGTCTTTTCTTTCTAATACCTCATCAATGAAAACTTTAGAGAAATAACCGTAGTTAGGTGCTAAGGCATCTGATGTTCCAGATGTGTCCTCTAGAGAACCAAAAGCAATAAATGTATTCTTATCCATAACTGATTTGCTTCGTCTTAAACAATAAACTCTATTTCTAACAACTTTAAACTCAGGCATAGCAAATCCTGCTTCTTTCAAGTCGTTATATGCTTTATTGAAATATCCAGCTAAGATAGTTGAAGCATTGGTTTTGAACTTTTTAAAGACAACCGCATTAGCATTAGGATCGTTAGTCATTTCATAAATAATTGAGATAATGGTTCCATAGGTTTTAGATGAACCTTTAGCACCAATCAAAGTCTTTTTTCTTGCTTTATGATTGATAATATCAACATTGGTTTGGGTTAAAATATTATGTTTAACAATATTCTCTCAGGTCATTTCTATTTTAGGTTTAGTTTGTGCGCCCATTTACTTACCCTTTCAATTCTTGATTAATCAAATACCTGCCATGATAGTAATGGTTAATAAGATTACATTTTCACTAATTACATCAATTAATTCAATCATTATTTTTTAGGTCCTTTTCAACCGTTAGCATAAGCTGCGCGTAATGCTTTTTTTCTACTTGCTAAGGTAGTTCCTTTTTTGTAGATTTTTCCAGTTTTCTTAGATTTTAATCTACCATCTTTTAGTCTTACATAACCAGCATTCTTTCCAGAAGTTGCTACTTTGTATTTTCTTTTCTTAGTTGTTTTTCTTTTCATCTCTCACCTCCTATTCTCAAATTCAAAGTTCTTGTAAATTATAATCATAAGTTTTTATAAAATTACCACTTATATCTACAGCTATACCTGAGATTTTAAAATTAGGATCATAATCTTTAAAATATCAATTTCATTTTATCAAAAATGGATCTCCTGGAATTGGACCACCATCACCTTTTACATCTACAATTATATTAAAATAATTAAAATTACCATGTGTGTCATTGTCAAAGCCTTTTTGTAAATACCCAACAATTTTGTATGATCCAATTTGAAATTTTACTTTAATTCCTTCACCTTTTGTAATTCAATCTATTTGTTTAAATTCATTTTCTGTATAATGAACTCAAGAACCACCTGCAGAATATGGATAATAATTAGTTGTATCAACAAAATATTGATCTCCTGTTTGAAGAGTTTCTTTTAATATTCATTCAACTTGTCCTTTTTCTGTCATTATATAATTTTTAACAGAAATATTAATATCTTTAGTAAGATGAATAGCAGGAGCGATGAAAACATTATGTGTTTTTGTATCATAACCTATATTTAATTGTTTAATAGCTCTATCAACTTGACTCTTTGATGCTGAAAAATAAATAACTTTAAAACCAGTTGGCTTTCCTGCTGTTAATCCACTTGAAATAATTTGAATATTTACTTTATTTAAGATGTCTAAATTTCAACCAGCTGCTTTTTCTCCTCACATTACATCAAAAGAAACTCCAGTAAATACACCTTGGTCATTATTAATTTTAAATAAATCAAATCTTTTACTAAATACTACTAGAGTTCCAGTATTATCATCACTAAGTCTTATTTGTTTTTTACCATTATCTGAAATTGTTTCAGCATTAGACATATCTTTTGACATAGCATTTTTTGCAGAAGATTTAGCAACATCAATAATTTCTTCAAAAGTAGCGGATTTATTACCTTGAATTAATTTGTTATTTGCTTTAACACTATCATTTGTTGTAGAACCAATTTGAATATCACC
>JAVCKW010441062.1:0-16453 GCA_034780715.1 Peltospira delicata | reverse complement strand
TTTTCACAAATCTCTTGCAAAATCTTACATTTGTAAAGCCCATTATGAGTATCTAGAGTTTTTAGAGGTTCCCTTAATTTAAAACATGGAGTATGCATGAGTGAAAAACTAACCCAGATAAAAAACGAAGTACAAAAGGTTATAGTCGGACAGGAGCAGATGATAGACTCTCTTCTTATAGGCTTGTTGTGTGAGGGGCATATACTGCTTGAGGGTGTACCTGGACTTGCTAAAACTACTACTGTAAATACTCTTGCTAAAACTTTGGGGCTGGAGTTTAAAAGGGTTCAGTTTACTCCTGATTTGCTCCCAAGCGACATCATAGGAACTGAGATTTATGATCCAAAAAACAATGAGTTTAAAGTCAAAAGAGGACCTATATTTACAAACCTGCTTCTTGCAGATGAGATAAACAGAGCTCCAGCAAAAGTACAATCAGCCCTACTTGAAGCGATGCAAGAGAGACAAGTTACTATCGCTGATGAGACTTTTCATATACAAAGACCTTTTTTAACTCTAGCTACTCAAAACCCAATTGAGCAAGAGGGAGCATATCAACTACCTGAAGCTCAACTAGATAGATTTATGTTAAAGATAGTTGTAGGCTACAACACCAAAGAGGAAGAGGTAGAGATAGTAACTAGAATCAGCGAAGGAAAGTTTGATGAGGTACAACAGGTAGCATCAGCAGAAGATCTAAGACATCTCCAAGAGGAGGTTAAAAAAGTTCATATCGATGAAGCTTTGAAAAAGTATGTAGTCGATCTTATCTTTGCAACAAGAGAACCAGAAAATCACGGACTTTTAAAGTACAAAGAGTATATCCAATATGGAGCAAGTCCAAGAGCTTCTATCAACCTTTTTAATGCTGCAAAAGCTTATGCCTACTTAAGAGGCAAAGACCATGTAACACCTGTAGATATAGCCCACATGAGTAAAGATGTGCTTAGACATAGGGTTATCATGAGTTACGAGGCTGAGGCTGAGGGAGTTACAAGCGATGAGATAGTTGAAAAAGTTTTAGAAGCGATTCCTCTTCCGTAATGAACAAATTGATAAATCATGTAGGGTGGGAGTATCCCACCATTTTTAATACTATAAATGGTGGAATTCTTCCACCCTACGAGCTTACAAACTTGGATAAATAATGTCTAAACTCAAAAAAATCCTCATCAAAACCAAACGACAAATCTTTAGCGAGATAGCAGGAAACAACCCTTCTATTTTTGAGGGTGAGGGTTTTGACTTTATGGAGCTTCGTGAGTATGTTCATGGAGATGATGTTAGAAAGATCGACTGGAATGTTACAGCTAGGATGCAAAAACCTTATATCAAAGTGTTTCGTGAAGAGAGGGAGTTAAATATCGTCATTATCTCACTTTTGGGTGGTAGTGTGCATTTTGGACAAAAAAGATTTAAACAGGAGCTTATCGCTGAGAGTGTGGCACTTTTGGCTTTTTCAGCTGTAAAAAATGGTGATGTTTTTAGCTCTTATATCTATACGGACAAAACAGAATCTTACATAAGACCTACAAAAAATATCCATGCAGTAAACCAAGCAGTTAAAGATGTTTTAGAGTTTCCTTCCCTTGGAAAACAGGTAGATATGAGAGAGTTTTCAAAAGAGATGTTTGAGAGGATAAAGAGAAAATCCATCATCTTTGTTGTTGGAGATTTTTTTGGAGAGTTTGACTTTAAACTGTTGGCTAAAAAACATGAAGTCATAGCTATCATAACAAGAGATAAGATAGAAGAACACCCACCAGAGTTAGGTTCTATAAATCTCATAGATACAGATACTCTGCAAAGCTCTCTCATGCAGATAGATAGCGATAGTGTGAAACGATATGTAAAGGCTCTTCATGACAAGGATAGTAAACTGTTTAAACACTTTAGAAAAAATAGAGTTGCTTTTACTAAAATCTATACAGATGAAGAGCCATTTGTGAAGATGTCGAAATTGTTTTTAGCTAGATAAAAATTTTAGATATAATATACAAAAAAGGATTTTAAATGTATGCAGTAGAGTTTGAATCAAATATCGATAACGGCTTTGTAAAAATTCCAACTCAATATAAAAAAGTCTTACAAAGCAGTAGAGTCAAAGTTATATTGATGGTTGAACATCAACCAAAAGATGATAAGAGTAACAATAAAATATTTGATAACTTTCTAACCCTCACTCAAAAAGTAGATACAGTAAAAAAACTAAACAGAGATTGGCTGAATGAGAGATTATAACTTATTATATAGTGAAGATATGCACTCTGAGCATATCATAGAAAAAAAATTAAAAATCATAAATCCATTGGCATAATATTTTAAGAAGGTAAAGCATGGAAGAGAACTTAACACTAAAAGATATACGAACTTTAGAACCTATCAATGATATAAGTCTATACCTCTTTATCATCGCAGTTGTATTTATCTCTTTGATTATTGGAGCTTTGCTCTATAAACTCTTCTCAACCCTCAGAGCTAGAAAAAGAGAAAATCTTAGAAAAAAGGTTTTACAACGACTAAAAGATATAGAGTTTGATGATCCAAAAGATACGGCTTACAAGATAACCAAATATGCTAGGTTTTTAGCTGATGATGAGAGAAGTAAAAGGATGCTTGAACAACTACTTCCAAAGCTTGAGAAGTACAAGTTTAAAAAGGAAGTTCCAGAGTTTGATGATGAGTCTATTCGTTACTATCATCTCTTTTTAAAGAGTGTAGATGAATGAAGTAGTCTTTGAGTATCCAGCAGTTTTGTTGCTGATTTTTATCTTTTTGATATGCTCATACTGGTGTAAGGCTAGGAGTGAAGCACTTCTATTTCCCCATCTTGATATATTTTTACAAAATCGTGGCAGAAAATCTATCTGGTTGACTCTTTTAAAGTGGTTAGCTATCATATCAGCACTCATAGCCCTTGCCTCTCCTGTTATAGAAGATAAGATGGAGATTGAGAAAAAAGAGGGCTACTCTATCGCTTTGGTGCTTGATGCTAGTGGCTCCATGAGATATGGATTTGAGGGGAGGTTTTCTGGACTTGGAGCAGCCAGTAAGTTTGATGTATCTATACAGATGGCTCAAGAGTTTATACAAAAAAGAGCAGATGACCAGATAGGGTTAGTGGTATTTGGAAACTTTGCTTATGTGGCAGCACCTTTGACTTATGATAAAAAGATACTTTCACAAATCTTAGGAGGCTTAAAAGAGGGAGTTGCAGGTTCAAGTGCCACCGTTATCAATGATGCACTCTTTCAAAGTTCCAAACTCTTTAAAAACTCTAAATCCAAGACAAAGATAGCCATACTCTTAACCGATGGACAGAGCAGAGGAGACAATGTCCCCTTTGATGTAGCTTTAAGACTTGCCCAACAGTATGGAGTCAAAGTCTATACTATCGGTATAGGACAGAGAGGTGAATTTAATGAAGAGCATCTAAAGATGATAGCAGAGCGTAGTGGTGGTATCTTTTTTAGTGCATCAGACAAGAGAACTTTAAAGATCATTTATGAGAAAATAAATCAACTAGAGAAGAGTAAAATTGAGAGTAAAAAGTATATCAAAAAGAGTTATCTCTTCGAGTATCCACTCTTTTTAGCCTTTTTATCACTACTGTTTTATACCTATCTTTTAAACAAACGAGGCATCGCATGATGCTTTTGAGACCTGATTATCTTCTATTTATGATGATACCTACTTTTGTACTTCTCTTTTTTATACTTCGCTCTAAAAGTGGTGTTAACTCTGTGTTTGATAAAGAGATACTTGAAAAACTCACTTTTGACAATGGCACACTAGGGCGAATGGGACGAAACTTGCTACTTTTTGCCTCTCTCATCCTCATGATAGTCGCTCTATCTCGTCCTGCTATCGAAAAAGGCGATGTCAAGATAAAGAGTAAAAAGATAGATATGCTTATCGCTCTTGATATATCCAAATCTATGTTGGCAACTGACCTCTACCCAAACCGTTTAACCTTTGCCAAGAAAAAGATAAGTGAGTTTATAGATAGCTTCAAAGAGGCAAATATAGGCTTAGTAGCCTTTAGTTCAGATGGATTTTTAGTATCTCCCATGACTCAAGATAGTAGCACTTTAAAATACCTCCTAAACAATCTCTCTTTAGAGAGTTTAACAAGCACAGGAACAGACCTTTTGATACCTATAAAAAAAGCAGAGAGTTTTCTAAAAAAGAGCAAACAGAAGATACTCATCATCTTTACCGATGGTGGAGACAATGAAAACTTTAGCAAAGAGCTACAAGCTGCCAAAGATGCAGATGAACATATCTATATCTATGCCACAGCTACAAATGTCGGCTCCCCTATACCTGATGGTACAGGCTCACTAAAAGATAAAGAGGGGAATATCGTCATAACAAAACTAAACGACAAGATAAAAACCCTCGCCATCGAGAGTGGTGGAGCCTATATCGTTGGAGGATTAAAAGATGATAGTGTGAAACTTTTGGTAGAAGATATCAAGAAAAAGTTTCAGATGCAAGAGACAGATAGTCGAGATATAAAAGAGTATAAAGAGCTCTTTTACTACCCTTTGGCTCTCTCGTTGATGTTTATGCTCTTTGCTTTTAGCTCACTTCCTAAAAAAAGCTCTTTGGCTTTGTTGTTACTTTTGTTAAACCTACCAAACACCCATCTTGAAGCTGGGATATTAGACTTTAAAACCATCGATGAAGCTAACCAAGCTTACAGAGCCAAAGAGTATAAAAAAGCGATAAACTCCTACCAAGAAGTCGTCAAATCAAAACAGAGCCCACAAAGCATGTATGATTTGGCAAATGCCCTATACAAAGATAAAAAGTATAAACAAGCTTTACATACCTACAACAAGATAGCTTCAAAAGATAAAAACTTAGAGTACAAAAAACTCTTTAATACAGCAAACACACTCTTTCATCTAAAAAGATATGAAGATGCTCTAAAAACTTACCAAAAAGCACAAAAAATCAAAAATGAAGATGATTTAGAACACAATATCGAAGTAACCAAAAAGATGATACAGAAGAAAAAAGAGCAAAACAAAAACAGTAAAAAAGAGAAAAAAAACGATAAAAAAGAGAAAGAGAAAAAACAGGACAAACAAGACCAAAACCAAAAAGATAAAGATAAAAACCAAAAAGATAAAAACCAAAAAGATAAAAAAGACAAAGATGCAAAAGATGGTAAAAAAGATAAAGACAAAAGCCAACAACAAAACCAATCAAACAAACCAAAAGAGGAAAAGATAAGTGAAAAAGAGGCTAAAAAATGGGAACAACAACTAGAAAAGATGAAACCAAAAACAATGCCGATGCAGTTTAACACCCAAAAAGTCAAAAGGAGAGAAATTGAAAAACCTTGGTAAAATCATACTATCTATCGCCCTACTCTCAAGCTATCTCTTAGCTGTAACTGCCAAGATAACACCCAAAACTGTCTATAAGGGAGATACTATATCGCTTATCATCACAGCCAAAGGCAAAGAGGTTAAGTTTCCAAAACTAAAAGAGATAGCAGGATATAGAGTCTCTTCTCAATCCATATCAAGAAACATCACAAACATCGGTGGAAAAGTGACAAAAACACTCTCCAAAGAGTACAAATTTACCCCACAAAAGAGCTTTCGTGTACCCTCCATAGAAGTAACAGTAGATGGAGAAAAAAGAGCAACACAACCTATAGATGTTGTCGTCAAAAAAGAGCGAATTGGCAAAGATGATGCTTTTAGCTTTGAGATGAAGATAGATAAAAAAGAGGCTTTCATAGGTGAACCTGTCAATGTTGAATTTGTTTTCAAAAAGCACATGGATGTAAAACTTGCTGAAGCAAACTTCAACTCTCCTACCTTTCATGATTTCTGGGCAAAACCACTAAAAAAAGAGAATGCAAAAGTAGAGGGAGAGTATCTAGTATATCGCATCAGATACCTGCTCTTTCCTCAAAAGAGTGGTACTATCACCATAGAGCCAGGTCGTATGGATGCAGGTATCATGCAAAAGAGAAAACGAAACTACTTTAACTTTGAGAGAGTCAAATGGAAAAGTATCTTTACAAAAGATGCAACACTAGAGGTTAAACCACTCCCAGCAGGGGCAAAACTATATGGAAACTTTGAGATGAGTGCTACCATAGACAAACAAAAAACCAAAGCAAATGAACCCGTAAACCTCACTATCACAATCAAAGGTATAGGCAATGTTGATGATATAGATGAGTTTAAACTAAATATCCAAGATGCCATCGTTTATGCCGATAAACCTCAAAGAAAAATCTATACAAACAACAAAGAGGAGCTTGGAGAGTTTAGCCAAAAGTTTGCCATCGTCTCAGATAGAAACTTTACGATTGAGCCTTTGGAGTTTACATTTTTTGATGCTAAAACTAAAAAAGTTAAAACTCTTAAAAGTAAACAGTTTGATATAGAGGTTGTTGGTTCTCTTATCAAAACCCAAACAGCCAAACTAGAGAAAAAAGCTCCAACAACACAAATGGTACCTAAAACAAAAGTCATCTACGATAAAGCTTCGATAACAAAACTTGTACTTTTTACAGTTGGAGGATTTTTACTTGGGGCTTTAAGTATGTTTTTATTTACCTTGCCAAAAAGAGAAAAAAGAGAAAAATCTGAACTATCTTTGGAGCAAAAGATACGAAAAAGTAAGTCAGATAAAGAGCTTTTGTCTGTATTGATTCCATATATTGACAAATCAAATAAGATAAAAAGTATCATAAAAGCACTTGAAGAAAAAATTTACGAGGGAAAATCTACAAAGATAAATAGAAAAAAATTAGCCAAACATATCAAACAATATCTTAAAAAAGATAAAGATATTGAAGAAATTTTAAAATAATGGAGAAAAAAAATGGTAAAACACATTGTATTTTTTAAACTAAAGGATAACTCAGATGAAAATAAAAATCTAGTTAAATCTAAGCTATTAAGCTTAAAAGATAGGGTAAAAGTTCTTAAAAATATCGAAGTTGGATTAAACTTTTCAGACGAAGAGAGAGCCTATGATATCGTACTTTTGACCAATTTTGAAAGTGTTGAGGACTTGGATACTTATGCAAAAGACTCTTATCATCTTGAGATTGTTGATTTTATAAAAAAAGTAGCGATTTCCTCAAAAGTAGTTGACTTTAAATATTAAAAATCATAATAAATTGACTTTTAAATAATATTCTGATACCTTTATGCCCATACTTTAAGAAATGATTTGGTAGAGGAAACATATGAGAATATTATCAGTAGGTGTCGAGGAAGAATTATCAAGATCGATTGCATCAAGTTTGAGAGTTATAGTAGATGACTCTTATGATATAGATGACAGTTCAAACTTTTTGCGGTTTAGAAACTATGATTTGATACTTCTTGACTACGACCTTGAGTACAATAAGACAAAAAAATTTATCACTAAGATATCAAAAGAGTTCAAAGTTCCATTAATCATACTTTCTATTATAGATGATAAGGATACTGAGATTTCGTTTTTAAAAGCTGGGGCTGATGACTTTATAAAAGAGCCTTTTGATTTGGATATCATCTCAGCTAGGGTAGAGGCAAAACTAAGAAGAACTATAGATAACCGTATAAAGATAGGTAAACTTACTATAGATATAGGTGAAGAGAAAACTTCTTACAGAGATAAAGAGATAGAGATAAAAGGTAAGCCGTTTGACATACTTGTCTATCTGGCTGAACACAAAAATCAAGTTATATCAAAAGATAGACTTTTAAACGCTATCTGGGAAGAGCCTGAGTTTATAACACCAAATGTTGTAGAAACTTCGATAAATGCCATAAGACAAAAGCTAGATAAAAATCTAGGCATCAAGTGTATCGAAACAATTAGGCGTCGCGGTTACAAGTTCTGCTATGTCGACAAGGAAGCTTCATGAGTGACGACAAATCCAAGGAGTTTTTATACACTCTCCTTGGCGGAGCACTTCTCTTTAAAGATAGATTTGCCGACCAGTTTGATGAGATACTAAAACATGGCGAAAAAAGCAAAGAAGATATAAAAGCAAACTTCGCAGAAACCATGGGTAAAGCGACTGAACAAAAAACAGAGATAGAGAGCGAACTCAAAACAAAAGTAAAAGCTATCGTTAACGAACTTGGACTTGCTACAAAAGAGGATATAGAAGAGCTAAAAGAGCTTATCAAAAACCAAAAGTCTTAACAATAACCTATGCATGTACATCTTTTTTTTGATTTACTTGCATATAGTATTGCTATCACACTTTCACAAACCATCTTTAAATCTTCTAAAAAAATTTATCCACAAGAGTTATCTTTTTCTTACTATACCACACTTATATCTGGTTTTATCATCGGAGCTATACTCATAGGTTCACTAAACAGTTACTACTCTTTAAACAAACTTATCTTGAGTAAATCCATCATAGGAGCTTTGTTTGGTGGTTTGATAGCTGTAGAGTGGTTTAAACACCATCATAAACTTAAAGGTTCAACAGGTGCATACTTTGTACCATCTTTGGCACTTGGTATTGCTATCGGTCGAATTGGCTGTTTTATGGGTGGTTTAGATGATTTTACTTACGGCATAGAAACCAACTCTTTTTTAGGGTATGATTTTGGCGATGGTATCAAAAGACATCCTGTTCAGCTTTATGAATCTTTTTTAATGTTTCTCTTTTTTCTCTATAGCATAAAAACTTACTATACAAATCGTACTTTTTTTGAACAAAAAATTTTCTATATTTTTATCATTTACTACGCTTTTGAAAGATTTATGCTAGAATACTTAAAGCCATATAAAGATTTGATACTAGGATTAAATATCTTTCATTTTGTAGCGATAATGATGATTTTATATGGAGTCTATTTTTTAAGGAAAAAATGATGAAAAAGTTAGTTACTATTTTACTTGCTGTTGCACTGGTTAGTTTTGCTTCATTTGGGTGTATATTTAAAGGGGAAAGTGGAGATTTTAAACCACCAACCATACTTAAAGATAAACTAGAAACTTTTTATACAGATAGTAACAAAAACAAGATTGTAGTTATAGGTCAAAACTATCACTATATACTGGAAGAAGATAAAAATACAAAAAATAAAGGGGTTCTTTTTAAACTATTAGAACAACCTCAAACTGAAGATATAGCATTTTTACTAAAAAGAGAAAACTTCACTTCCGATAAAAAAGGCTATGTAAGTACAAGCTTTTTAGTTAAAATAAATACAAACAATTCATCAAATGAACTGGTATCATGGGCAAAAAATTTAAGAATAAACCATAAACAAATCTTTTACAAATATGCAAATGAATCTGATGTATTAGTAACTTATATATATTTGGTTGGTTATCGATACCAAGCTAAAGAGCAGATTAACTCTAAACTTCCAACACTATTAAGACCTATTGATGTAGATATTTTTGATAGCAATGATGGTAAAAAAGTTAAAGAAACACCACTAACCGTTGATAACAATGGTAGCTTGATACTCAATAATCAAAAACTTATCTTATTAGATAACCTTGAAGATAGATTAAAGTAAAACAGATGGCACACTACTCTTCAAAATACGACCTCTTTTTAAACTCCACACAAAGCTTTTGCCATAAGTGCAACAACTTAGAAAAACTGATAGATGCTCATGTTGTCTCTAAAGACAACATGGTTTATCTTCGCAAATTTTGTCCAGATTGTGGAGAATCTATGGTAAAAATTTCTACCTCTTTAGAGTATTTTAAACGCTGTGATGAGTACCTCAAAAAACCAGACCTTCCCCAAAAATCTTTGACTAAAGTTTTAAAAGGTTGTCCTTATGATTGTGGAGTTTGTCCTCAACATCAAAACCATCCATGTTTAGCTCTTTTTAACATCACAGACGAATGCAACTTAAAATGCAATATCTGTTACTACTCCTCCTACCCAGGTGCGGGAAATCATAGAAGTATGAAAGATATAGAGTTGATGCTAGAAACACTTTTAAAAACAGAGAGTGAACCAGACCTCATACAAGTTACAGGAGGCGAACCTACAACCCATCCACAAATCTTAGAGATACTACAGTTTTTAAAAAAATCTCCCGTAAGACACTTGATGCTCAACACCAATGGCATCAAGATAGCCGAAGATGAGAGTTTTGTAAAAGAGCTTAAAAAACTTGGTGGTGGTTTTGAAGTTTACTTGCAGTTTGATTCACTAAAACCTGATACACTCCAAGATATACGAGCAACCAACTTAAGAGAAGTGAGACTCAAAGCACTAGAAGTTTTGGAAAAGTATAACATCTCAACAACTATCGTTTGTGTCATCAAAAAGGGATTAAACGAGACAGAGATACCAGAAATTATCGACTTTTCAAGAAAATATAGATGTATTAGGGGGATTGTATTTCAACCTGTGCAAGAAGCAGGACGGATTGAAGCTGTTGATGATTTTAGGATAACACTTTCTGAGATAAGAGAGATTATCATACATGATAAAACAAATCCCTTTGAAGATAAGGACTTAATACCCTTGCCATGTGATCCACACAAGATAGGTGTAGGGTATGCTGCTAAACAGATGCGTGAGGGATATGCTTCGCTTATGCCAGTGACAGGGAAAATTCCTAAAGAAGCCATCACAGAACATAGTGGTACAGTTGCTTTTGAACAAGATAGAGAGTTTGTTAAAACCGTTATGGAGACAGTTAGCCTCGATACTGCGATGGGTGAGAGTATCTTAAAAGATAAGGTAAAACAGAAACTCTTTTGTTGTTGGCCTTCATTTTTATCGCCACAAGATATGGGGTATGAACATGTCTATCGTATCGTTATCATGGAGTTTAGCGATAGTTATAACTTTGATAGTACCAACATCAAAAGAGAGTGCAACTTTATGATAGAACCAGATAAAATCATACCTTTTTCTACACATAACATGGGGATAGAATTTTCACAATAGCAGTAATTTTTATATTGATTTAATTTTATTATGTAAAAATATAGCACTTTTAACTATAAGGGGCTATTGTGAAAAATATAAAACTATTTATAAGTTTACTATTTATAACATCATCTATCTATGCAGGTCTTTACAATCCAAATAAAACCGTTACTATCTATGTTCATGGTTTTGATACAAAAGGGTATAAAGCAAGTGGTGTTTTTGGTGAAGATGTATATGAGAATTTTTTTGAAGATTTACCATCTGTTGTGGGTATACCAACTACTTTATCAGATGAAGATAAAAACAAACCAAATGTTTTAGCATCAACAACATATTATGGAGATACATATCCATCATACTATACTCAAAAAGATAAAGATGAGCTAGATGCCATGGGAGATGGAATCCCAAGATATGCAACCATCATAGCAAAGTATGCAAAACACTTACTCCAACGAACTGGTGCACAACAAGTTAACTTTTTAAGTGGTAGCATGGGAGCACTTGTAACAAGATGGTTGATTGAAAAAGATGTTGAGGGATTGGCTTCATCTAAAAAAATAGCCCGTTGGTTAACCATAGAAGGTGTACTAAATGGAAACTATGCAGCAAGTAAAAGTATACTTTATAAGTTATACAACTCTATAGAAAAAACATCCATAGATATAAGTCACATGAAGTACAAATGGGTAGAGAGTCAATTTGGGAAATACCCACAAATAGGACAAAGCCCTTACTATAAAGATATACTGATAGGAAATGAAACATCAACAGATGATTCTGCAAAAGAGTCGATACTAACAAAACTTCTCATACTACATGGACAATTTTGGGCAAATGATGGGTACCAAGTTTCAAAAGATACAGCCTTTTCAGACATGTTAGAGAGTTCTCGTTTCTTAGGATACAATCCAACTCATACATACATCCATGCAACACACTTAGGGATAAAAGATAAAAAAAGCTTATGGGTAGAAGTAAGTAACTTTATAACATCAAATAAAAGAGTAAAAGTTACTCTAACAAAAGCAACTATACACGATATAAAAGAGAAAAACAGATGGTATAAAAAGTTTCTTCCTGCTGAGGTAGTGTTTGAGAGTCAAGTTTTTTCACCATCTATAAATCTAAAATTTGGCATAAATGAACCTATAAATCAAAAACTTTACGATGGTGGCGTCCCTTATATCGTCAAGTATAAAAATAAAAATCAAACAAAACAGATAAACCAAACTCTTTTTGATGATTTTGTTCTACCAACAGAAGATAGACTTCTTGTACAGTTAAATGCAAGAGAGATAGATGGGGATTTGAGATATAAAGTTTACGAGTCATTTAAAGATAGAAACTATGATAGATTGGGCAACTTAGAGTTTGATCTTCCTTTAGAAAATGGAACTTACAACTTTTCTGAACAAAACCTAGAGATAGAAGTTTCAGTAGAAGTTATAAACTATCCTTTTGAGCTTTTAGGAGAAACTTCAAATGACACAGTTACAACTTCTCAAAACAGTGATGAAAATCTTCTACTAGAGAAAGGTGATTTGGTAACATTTCAAAGAGTTGACTCAAAAAATAGCTCTTACATGGAACAGAAACTAAAAGCAGTTACAACGCTATATCCAGATATAAAAAAAGATAAGATATATGGTGTAGATGCCTACAAAATCATATACACAACTACAGATAAAGATGGAAACAAGATAAACGCAAGTGGTTTAGTAACTATTCCTCAAGATAAAAACAATACTGTTAGCATCATAAGCGACCAACACAGCACAATCTTCTCAAACCACTCTGCCCCATCAGTTCGTGAACCTCTATCAAGTACAAGTTCATACCTAACAGCTCTTAGAGGATATGCTGTGAGTATGCCAGACTACATCGGATATGGAAAGACAAAAACTCTCTTTCACCCATACATGGTAAAAGATAGCTTGGCAAACTCTGTTATAGACATGATAACAGCCACAAAACAACTACTAGATATAAAAGGCATAAACTACGATGAAGAGATATTTTTAACAGGATATTCAGAAGGTGGTTATGCAACTCTAGCAACACTTGAGAAGATAAGCTCAACATACCCAAACATAAAAGTAAAAGCAGCAGCTCCCATGGCTGGAGCTTATGACTTAAAGGCTACTGGAGACTTTATACTCTCATCTGATAGTTACAGCTCACCAAAACTTCCTGTTTTTATGATGTACAGTTACGATAGATACTTTGGACTAAACACGATAGAAGAAGCGATAAAAGAGCCATATAAAACGCAGATAAAAAACTATTTTGCAGACAAAGAGCAAGGAGTAGAGACTCAAGCGTTAGAGTTACCAGAGCAAACTAACCTACTCTACAATGAAAGCTTTTTAAACGCTTACAACTCAAACGGACAAACAGCACTAAAAGAGCAACTAAAAAACAACTCTCTTTATAACTGGACACCAACTATGCCTATAAAGCTCTACCATTGCCAAGGTGACAAGATAGTACCTTCAAGCAACTCACAGATAACCTACGACAACTTCATCCAAAATGGAGCAACAAGCGTTGAGCTAGTGATGATGCCAGATGGAAGCCACTATAGTTGTGACATACCTTTTTATATAGATGCTATCAATTGGTTTGATACTATGTAAAATCTTAACCCAAAATATTTTTTATATTTTGGGTTAACTTCTATCTTGAACTTTTACAACCCTCTTTTTTCTTTGCAAGTGCAGCGATTCCACAACCATCATCGTCACTAATATTTTGATAAAGTGCATCAACATTTATAGGCTCTTGTATTGGTACTTCAACTGCTTTAGAAACTGGCTGTTTTAACTCTTCAAAATAATCGATGATATAACTATCGCCATTTATAACTTTCATACTCTTTCCATCTTTGATAATCATAGTCGGAATAGAAGCGAGATTTAAAAAGCCTGAGAAGTTTCTAGCTTCTACATTGTCAATACTTATCTTTTCATAAGCTATATCATTCTCTTTAAAGTACTTTTTGACTCTCTTACAGTGAGGACAAGTCTCAGAGTTGATAAGATAAGTCCCATCACTTACAACAAATGGCTTCTGTTTCGGTATAGCCAAAAAACTTAGTGCCAAAAGTATAGCACCAGCAACAGGAACAACCATCAGAAAATAACGCTTAGAAGCAAGAGCAATCATAACAAGCAAAAATCCATAAACTCCCATGCAAAACTTACAAAGTTCAGGAGATGCAAAGTACTGATAACCAAGCATAACTGTCTCAAAAACAAGAGCAACTATAAGTAAAAGATAAAAATACTTCTTCTCAACCTCACCCTTATAAACAGACCATCCAGTCAAAACTATAACAAAAGCTATCCATGTACCCAAGTAGTTTAAATAGATACTATCAAACCTCAAAAGCATATCAGCCATCTGACATCCCGTACTTTCACAGATGGAAGAGTGGTTTAACTTCAAATATGTTTCAACACCATTGTAGATAAAAAACAAAACAGGCAAAACGATAAGTAGTAATATTTGCACACAAACTCCTAAGTAAATTTATTAGATATTATTATAACTTATAAAAAATTTAAATACAACATCGAAAATTTCATAAAAAATTCATACTTTTGATATAGGATAAAAAGATACAAACATAAAAGGACGCTCGTGTTTTCCCAAGCCTTAAAAGCACTCAAAGCAAACAAACTAAAAACAACCTTGATTTACCTTAGTCTTGTCTTTGCCATAGTTGCGATATTTCTCATCACTTCTATATCTAACGGTGTTATATCTATGTACTCAAACATAATAAAAACCGATGGAGATATCATCGTAACACAAGCTAAAATATCCGATACATTTTTTAGCAATGTCGATGTAAACTTGATAGAAAAGATACAAAAGATAGATGGTGTTAAAGATGCAACGGCTCTCATAGTAGGAGCTTCTCCTGTTGAAGAGATACCGATAGTTGCAGTTTATGGAGTAACTAACAACCGTTTGAAAAACTATAAACTAGTAGATGGAAAGTATCCAAATGATGGTCAAGTCATAGTTGGAAAACCTATCTACGACCAGTTAGAAGATAAAACTTCCATAGATATCGCTGATATGAGTTTTAAAGTTAGTGGTGTTTATGAGAGTGATATAGGGTTTGAAAATGGTGGTGTAGTTTTAACTATCAAAGATGCAGGAGAGATATTTAACAAGAGTGCTTCGATGCTTTTGGTAACTGCAAAACTAGATAACAAGATAGAACCTATCGTAGAGTCTATAAAAAAACTAAGCCAAAAGATAGATGTAAAGTCAACAGATAACTTTGTAAAAAACTACAACCAGTTCAAAATCATAAAAACATCCTCTTATGTCATCTCATTTATCGCATTTGCTATGGGGCTTTTAGGAATAGTTTCTATCATGAGTATCACTATAAACCAGAGAAAAAGTGAGTTTGGTATCTTAAAGGCTATCGGTATAAGTACTAAAAAAGTAGTTGCTACTATCATAATAGAGAGTTTTATCATAGGGTTACTTGCTTTTATAAGTGCGTTTTTTATCTCAAACATCATACTTTACCTCATCAAGCACAGTGAGCATCTACAAGGCTATGTCAATGGAGAGATTTCTACATCTTTAGCTTTGTTAGTCTTTATAGCTTCTATGAGTATGACTATCATCGGAGCTATCATACCAGCTTTTAAAGCAGGGAAAACTGATCCTATCATACTCATACAAGGAAATGCTTCATGATAACGGCAAACAATATAAACCATTTTTACGAAAGTGAACAAGTCCTTTTTGATATAAACTTAAAGATAAAAAAGGGAGAGTTTTTAGCTCTTGTGGGATCAAGTGGAAGTGGAAAGTCCACACTCCTTTCCATACTCTCAACTCTTTTAAAACCAACTTCAGGTGAGCTTTTGTTTGATGATATCTCATATAACAAGATAAAAGATATAAACAAGTTTAGAAGAGAAAATGTCGGCTTTGTTTTTCAGTTTCACTACCTCATAGAGTATCTAAGTATAGAGGAAAATATACTCTTAGCGTCAAAAGATAAGAAGTATCTAGATGAGCTTTTAGAGTACTTAGATATAAAAGCGTTAAAAGACAAACTCCCAAACCAAATCTCAGGAGGGCAAAGACAAAGAGTAGCAGTTGCAAGAGCTTTGATAAACAGACCAAAGGTGATATTTGCCGATGAGCCTACTGGAAACCTTGATAGAAAAAACTCCGAAAATGTCTTTAAACTTTTAAAAGATATTTCAAAAAACGGTACGACTATCATCACAGCAACTCATGATTTAGAACTTAGCAAGTTATGTGACAAAAGAGTGGAGATTGTAGATGGAAGAATTTAACACTTTTGTAAACAGGCACTTCAACATCGCCCTACTCTTTTTGATGGCTGGGCTTTTGTTTGGATTTTTTTATTCGCTAAATCTATTGGGAGTTAACATCGACTCTAAAGTTTTTACAGCCCCAAACCTTCGCTCAGTTCATATCTCACTCATGTTATACGGTTTTGTTACACTTTTGTTGTCTTACTTGCCATTTTTCCTTATCGATAAAGAG
>JAVCKW010439951.1:0-16596 GCA_034780715.1 Peltospira delicata | reverse complement strand
TTACCTATATTTTTAGCAATTGCCTCTAATGTGCAACCTTCTTTATATAAAGCATAAATTTGGTATCTTTGTTCTTGGGTCAAACGATGGTATTTCATATGCAACCTTTTAAATGTCAGAAGTTTAAAGGTCATTTATATCATCTTTGACCTTCTAACCTATTTTTTTTAATGTTGCACTAGTGGGTTGAATTCAGGTTTCTTTCACCTCGTTCAATTGAACCAATATAAGTTCTATGAAGGTCACACAATTCTGCTAATGTCTCTTGAGATAAACTTTTTTCGGAACGATATTTCTTAACATTTTTACCAAAAACATATTTTATATTCATAATTTAAATGATATTCAAATGAAGATTATAAGTCTACAGACTATAAGTAGCATAATACCAGCAAGGATAATAAAGCACAGCAAACAAAAATATGTTTTCCCTCCCGTGAAAATTTCATCTTACCAAAAAAGTTTGGTATCATGTTGTTATATTACATTTAAACTGCTACGACAAGAAAACCTACTTCACAATTTTCACCAATAACTTTTGATATAATGTATCTATGAAAAAAATAACACTTATACTCATCACCCTTTCCTCATTACTTCATGCAAACATGCAAGTATGTGTCTCTATCCTTCCTCAAAAATTTTTTGTAAAGCAGATTGCTGGTGATTTGGTGGATGTTGAAGTGTTGGTAAAACCTGGGGCTAGTCCAGCTACTTATACTCCAAAACCTAGTCAGTTAAAAACTATAAAAAACTCAAAGCTTTACTTTACGATAGGTGTGGCTTTTGAGAAAAATTGGCTTCCTCGTTTTTTGAGTATAAACCCAGATATAAAACTTATAGATACAACAAAAGGGATAGAGAAACAGAGCTTACAACATCACAGCCATGACAGTAACAAAGAGCACAAAGGGCTAGATCCTCATGTGTGGTTATCTCCAAAATTGGTGATTAAACAAGTTAAAAATATAACTGATGCTTTGATAAAAGAGGATTTGAAGCATAAAGACATCTATACAAAAAACAGTATGGAGTTTATAGCAAAGATAGAAGTTATAGATAAAAAGATAAAAGAGTTGCTAAAAGATGTAAAGCCAAGAGAGTTTATAGTTTTTCATCCATCTTTTGGTTACTTTGCCAAGGATTATGGGCTTAAGCAGATAGCTATAGAAAAAGAGGGGAAGGAGCCAAGTTTAAAATATATAGCTAAGGTTATTGAGTTTGCAAAAGAACATGGGATTAAGACGATATTTGCTTCACCTCAGTTTTCTCAAAAAAGTGCAAAACAGATAGCTAAACATATCCATGGGAGTGTACAAACCATAAACCCTTTATCAGAAAGATGGGATGAAAATATACTAAATATCGCAAAAAGTTTCTATGAACACAACTAAACTAAGTGATAAAGAGCTTGATGAGTTGATTATTTGCAAAAAGTGTGCAACACTTCATAAAAAAGTTCGTCTAAAAGAGGCTAAAAAAGCTACATGTACAACATGTGGGAGTGTCTTGTATAGAAAGCATCTCAACCTACTAGACAACTCTTTAGCTTTGAGTATAACAACTCTTATATTTTTCATCACAGCAAATCTCTTTCCTATCGTGACAATTGATATGGGAGGTGCTATAAGCGAGATTACTCTTGGGGAAGTTTTTTTAACGATGATTAACAATGGCTTTTATTTTTCAGGACTGTTGTCTGGATTTGTTGTCTTTTTGCTTCCTCTTTTATTGATTATTTCATTTATAACTTTGCTTCTTTTTATGAAACTTCGTATCTATGAAGATAGTGTTAAAAAGCTGTTGGTTTTTCTTTCAGCCCTACTTCCATGGAACATGGTTGAGATATTTCTCATATCTATACTTGTAGCCATGGTAAAACTTATAGGATATGCTGAGATAAACTTTGGTATATCGTTTTGGGCTTTGGTTATGTTTGTTCTTATCGACATGTATATGACAAAAAACATCTCAGTGATTGCACTTTGGGGACTAAAGGAGAGAATTTATGAAAAAAGATAAACTCATAGGTTGTCCTTATTGTCAAGCTGTAAACTACGACAAAGGTGATAAAACAACCTGTAGAAGATGTGACTCAACCATACACCACTACCAACATATAAGCTTTCAAAAATCTCTTGCTTATCTCTTAACTGCCATAATACTTTTTATACCTGCAAACTTCTATCCAGTCCTCATAACAGAACAATTTGGAGTACAAAGCCCTAGCACTATATTGGGAGGTGTTATAAAACTATGGGAAGAAGAATCCTACCCAATAGCACTCATCATACTCTTTGCATCTATCTTTGTGCCAATTATCAAGTTTATTTTAATATCATACTTACTTGTTAGTACAAAATTTAAAAAACAGAGAAATAGGATAGATAAATTAAAACTATTTCATATTACTGAGTTTATTGGCCCTTGGTCTATGATAGATGTTTTTGTAGTCTCCATCCTAGCGGCACTCGTACAGATGACAAATGTCCAAATACACCCAGGGGTGGGAATAAGTGCATTTGCTATGATGGTCTTTTTTACACTATTGTCTGCTTTAGCATTTGATACGCGTTTGATTTGGGAAAAGGAGGAAGAAGATGCCTAAAAAGATACCTGATGTTAAAGTTGTAAAATATCAAAGGCTAAACCTATCTATATGGCTTGTACCTATCATCGCTTTACTTATATCACTATGGTTAGCATATCAGTACTTTTCACAACTAGGCCCTGAAATCACGATAGAGTTTAAATCAAGTTCAGGACTAAAAGCAAAACAGTCACAGATAAAATATCGTGATGTCCCAATAGGAACTATCAAAAAGATAACCCTAAAAGAGGGAGGAAAAGGTGTCATAGTAACAGCACGGATGAACAATGACGCAAAACAGTTTCTAAACAAAGATGCAAAGTTTTGGATAGTAAAACCAAAGATAGACAAAACAGGTATAACTGGACTTGAAACTCTTGTAAGTGGAAGCTACATAGAGCTATATGGAACTTATGGCAAAAGTCTAAAAAAACATTTTATAGGATTGGAAGAGCCCTACTTAGATGAAAAAAATCAAAAAGGAAAACACTTCAAACTAAACGCCCCCAACTCCTACGACATAGAGCAAGGATCATTGGTTTATTGTAGAAATATAGAGGTAGGTGAAGTTAAAAAAGTAGAACTATCAAAAGATGGAGATTATGTAAAATTTGATATATTTGTAAGAGAGCCATATACAGAGTTTATAAACGCCCAAACACAGTTTTACTACATGAGTAACTTCAAGATAGATTTAAGCAAATCTCGCCTTGACATGTCACTAGCCTCCTCTTCACAAATCATCTACGGAGGTATAGCTTTTTCTACACCTAGCAAACAAATCCACACTTATCCGATAGATAAAGATTACTCATTTCCACTATTTGCATCTGAAGGTGAAGCAAAAGATAAACGAATCGGCTTTAACCAAAAAGATTTGAAAACTTTTCAGATGAGATTTGACCAAAACTTAGCTAAACTTCAAATTACAGCACCTGTTAAGTTTAACAATCTTCAAGTTGGAGAAGTCATAAACATCGAGTCATCTTACAATGCCCAAAAAACAAAAAGAGTATCTACAGTTTTAGTTGACATAGACACTTCAGCCTTTTATCATGAGTTAAACTCTTCGGTAGAAAAAGGGCTTATAGCACAACTTGCCCAAGATAACCCTCTTCTTGATAGCCTTCATATAAAGTTAGTATATGATGAAAACGGCTCATACCACATAGCAGATGCAAAACCGTTTGATGTTTTCCCTACAAAAAGTGTTGTGTTTGAAGACATGGGAGCAAAAATAAAAGAGTTGTTAAACTCTATAACTATTTTAGTTAACAACTCGCAAAGACCTGTACAAGAGATACTAAAAAATCTAAACCGTACCATAAGAAGTACAAACTCACTCATATCAAACAGTGAACTAAAAAAACTACCTATCCAGATAAAACAGTCCCTACATGAGTTTGACCAAACACTACAAACAACAAGAGAGTTGATACAAAGTAACGAAAAGATAGGCGATGATATATCGGAGTCTATGAAAGAAGTAAACAAAGCTTCACGCTCACTAGAGAGAGTTTTAAGAAAGATAGACGATAAACCAAATTCACTTATTTTTGGAGAGTAACATGAGAGAGATATTTATAATTTTAACACTTTTACTTAGTGGATGTTCTGCACCTAAAAGCTACATCTTAGATAACCCACATGTGAGACAAAAAAGCCAAAACTTCACAAAAAGCATAGGCATAAAAACCATAGAACTCCCACAATATCTACAAACAAAAAAGATACCATTTCTAAAACAAAACAACCAAATCATCTATCTAAAAGATAAAAAATGGGCAACTTACCTAGATGAGCAACTAACAAACCGTCTAGTTTCAACCCTACAAAAATCCTTCAACACCCCAAGAGTTTACAAATACCCACAAAACGCCCCAAAAAAGACAGATATAATCCTACAGATAACGATAAACAAATTCATAGCAAACAAAGATGAAGTAATACTTGAAGCCACTTATGAGAGCAAAAAACAGAGCAAACTTTTTTCTATAAAAAAACCATACAAAGATGAAAAGGATATAGTAAAAACTATGAATGAAGCTTTTAGTGAGTTGGAAAAAGAGTTGGTAGAGGATATAGCTAAAATTAACTCTCAAATATCTCTTTGATAAGATCTTTTTTTATACGAAAACCACTATCTATCGCTGTATCTAATAACTCTTGTGCATCTTTTTTTGAGATATGACCTCTTTTGATATTTAAAAACACGATACCCAAAAGTCCAACTATCTCCAATCCTTGATTTTTAGCCACTACTCTACCCTTCTTCTCATCGATGATGATTGGCATATCTAACTCTAAAGCGAGTGATATAGCTTCACTCTCACCTAAGTCTAAGTGTTGCCTAAGCTCTTTTATGAGGTTTTTATCTTCTGGCTGTTTTATAGAGATAAAACTAGGTAACTCTATATCCTTTTTAGCCACCACTTCTTTAAAAACTGATTTTGGTATAACTACATTTGAAAAAAGATTTGATAAAAACTCAACTCTATCCAAATCAAACAAAACGATTAGAGTTGTACTATCACTAACAATCACAATCAAAAACTATCTATAAAACTTTTATCATCAGCAAAATCATACTCTATGACATCAACCCCCATAAAAGATAACATCTTCATAGTTTCTCTTTTATCTAACTCCAACTCTGCACTCACTTGCCCAAGTGACAGCAAACCTTTTTTATAAGCATCGATAAGTAAAGCCTTTTTCAAACCTTCGGTGATAATACAATTGTCAAAAGAGATAGCTAACCCTATAGGCTTACTTCGTTTTGTGATAAGAGTAAATTCTTTATCTTGCAAAGATTTGGTTAAAGTTGCTGGATTTTTTTGTAACTCTTTTATACCTATAGTATGCATCTTTTTCCTTTGTACTTACTTTTGGTAGTATTATAGCAGATAGATGTATAGTTTGTAAAGCACCATCAAACCAAAAACGATAAAAAGAAAAACACACCTGCGACAAGTATGATAGATGGAGTAGCAGACAAATCAAACTGATAGGAGAGAAACAATCCCCCAAGTAGAAATAAAAAAGCAAAAACAGAAGATAAGCCCATCATCTGTTTAAAGTTTGTCGTAAACTTTTCAGCTATAAATGGCGGTATGGAAAAAAGAGCGATAACAAGTATAAGACCAACGGAGCGTATACTCATCACAACCGTTAATGCCATCAAAATCATCAAAAAGGTATAGATAGTTTTAACTCTCAAACCTTGTAAAAGTGCAAAATCTTTATCGTAAGATATAGCTAAAAAACGGTGATATAAAAAGTAGATAGATACAACCAAGATAACATCAACACCCAACATAAAAACCAAATCCTCATCAGCCACCATCAAAATATCGCCAAACAAAAAGCTCATCAAGTCCACATGATAGCCTGAAGTCATGTCGGTAAAGATGATACCTATACTCATCCCAACTGCCCAGATAACACCGATAAGTGTGTCACTTCTCTCTTTGTGGTGGTAAGTGATATAAGCCAAGATAAGAGCTAAAAATAGGGCAAATATCGTAGTACTTGCCAGTATAGAAAACCCAAAATAGATAGCGATACCAATACCCCCATAACTCCCATGGGCTATACTAGCAGCGATAAAATGCGAACGGTTTATAAGCATAAGTGAGCCTATGATACCGATAGCGATGGATAGTAAAAAAGATGCTAAAAGAGCATTTTCCATCAATTCGAACATTTGTGATTCCTAAAATAGTCAAGTAGTTCCATCTCACAAAAGTGTCCATCGGTGATATTTTTGTCATGCTCTACGGAGTCATGTAAGTGTAAGGTTTTGTTGATATGGGCTACTTTGTTAACACCTTCAAAGAGTATGTTTATATCATGGCTTACGATGAGTTTTGTGAGATGTAACGCTTTTAAAAGTGCATATATCTCTTTTTGCCCCTCTAAGTCTATAGAAGCCGTTGGTTCATCAAGGATGAGTATCTTTGGCTCTTTGGTCAATGCTCGTGCTAGTAAAACTCTTTGTCTCTGTCCACCTGAGAGATCTTTTATCTTTCGGTTTTTTAACTCTTGTATCTGCATAAGTTCCATCTTTTCACTAGCGATACTTTTATCTTTACTATCGTAAAAAAGCTTATCAGGAGTCAATCTCCCTTGTAAAACGATATCAAAAACATTGATAGGCATATCCATGTTAAAGTTTATATATTGGGGGAGATAACCGATATTTTTTCTTGATTTTATTGGAGAGTTTCCAAGGATTTTTATCTCCCCATGTGTAGGTTGTAAAAAGCCAAGCAGTAGTTTTAAAAGAGTAGTTTTTCCTCCACCATTAGGACCAATGATAGCGATATAATCATCTTGAAAAATCTCAAAGTTAAGATTTTCCAAGATGGTATTGTTCCCATAAGAGAATGATAAGTCTTTTATCTTGATTTGGCTATTCATACAGACATTTTAGCTAAATCTCTGTTACAACTCCATCTTCTAACTTATACTTTGTGCTTGTAAACTCATCTTCTGCATAACCATCAGCATCAAACTCTAAAGGATCCCCACTTTTTCCAACCCAGTTTACATGTACAGCAGGTACTCCTGCAACTTGAGAATAAGGTGCAACTTCACCATCTACATAAGCTCCAGCTCCAACTATCGCATACTTTCCGATGTTTGAACCTCTAACTATCGTTGCATTTGCTCCAACTGTTACACCTTCGGCTATCTTTGTCCACTTCATCTCAAACTTTCTACAGATAAAAGATCGACGATTTACTGCATTTGCAAACGAAACAGATGGCCCTAAAAGTACATCATCGCCTATCTCTACACGGTCATGGATAGTGATGTTATTTTGAACTTTTACTCTATCTCCTAGTATAACCTCAGGCCCAACAACACAGTTTTGCCCAAACGAACAACTATATCCTGTTTTTGTCCCTTTTAGTATATGACAAAAGTGCCAAACATTTGTGTTATCCCCTAGTTCAACACCCTCATCTACATAACTTGTCTCATGTATAAAATTTCCCATGCATACTTCCTTAATATTTTAAATATATATTACAATAAAAGATTATATTTTTCAATTAATTTATAAAATTTCTAATAGATTTTGATAAAATGGCAAAAAGGAGATTTTATGAAAGGAATTGTAACTGCACTTTTTGTCGCTCTTGGATTTTTTGTTGTATCACTTTTAGGATTTAACACATCCCATGCACTACTTATAGCCATAGTTGCTCTTTTAGTTACACTTTGGACAAATTCAGCTTTACCACTTGGAGTAGTTTCACTTTTACCACTCATACTCTTTCCAGCCCTTGGTATACTTGATGTAAAAGATGTAGCTCCAAACTACTCAAAAACTATCATATTTTTATTTATCGGTGGGTTTATGATGGCTATAGCCGTAGAAAAGATAGGACTTCACAAATACTTCAGTGCAAAACTCTTAGATAAATTTCCAAATACTCCAACAGGTATCATCTACGCTTTAGCTGTCACATCAGCACTATTAAGTGCCCTACTCTCTAACACAACCATAACTCTGATGCTGATGCCAATAGGTCTGTTTTTGACTGAAAATGTAAAGCTAAAAGTTCGTTTTTTACTTGCCATAGCTTATGGTGCAAGTATCGGAGGTATCATAACACCTATCGGAACTCCTCCAAACCTTCTCTTGCTTGGTTTTTTAGAAGAACACCATATAACTGCTCCATCTTTTGGTGGATGGATACTCATGGTTGCCCCAGTTGCAATACTTATGCTTTTAACTATACCTTATCTGTTAGCAAATAGTGTAAAAAATAAGTCAGTAAAAGATATAAACACAGCTATCCCAACGCTAGATAGTATGCAAAAAAGACTCATATATATACTTATAGCTCTAGCTGTAGTGCTTTTGTTAAACACACCTATAAAACCTTACTATATGGGACTTGGACTAAATGAAAAGCTTATCTTACTTGGTTTTGGACTGCTTATGTTCATGCCAAAGTTTGGATTTTTGGAGTGGGATGACATAAAAAACCTCCCATATGAAATCATCTTTTTATTTGGAGCTGGTTTTTCTATCGCTACAGCCTTTACAAAAACTGGACTTGCTGCTGATATAGCACAAAAGATAACTTTCATATCTTCCATGCCACTTTTTTGGATGTTTCTTTTGGTAGCACTTTTTGTAAGTTTTTCAACAGAAGTTACTTCAAACACAGCTCTAACTTCCATAGCTCTTCCTATATTTTACGAGTTTGCAAAAGACATGGGTGATGATGGTATAGTTTTGATGATGGTAGCCACCATAACAGCTTCTTATGCGTTTATGCTTCCCATCGCTACACCTCCAAATGCCATAGTCATGAGTAGTCGTGTTATAAAAGTAGGAACCATGGCTAAAATTGGAGTTGTAGCAAACTTTATAGGGGTATTTGTTGTAGCTATTATAGGTTATCTTTTTTGGAGATAACCTATAAAGAAGTTATTTTACAGTTATAACAACACTATCTTTGGCTTGAGTTTGACCATCATCAGCAGTTAAAACAAGCGTATGCTTACCAACTGGTAGAGTTACTGGAAAGTCTAATACTTTTCCATTTTCACTCCATGTATATTTGACATTTTCTTTAGTTTGACAAACTAAACGACCAGATAAAACAATCGTATCGTTTTTATCAACCGTTCTATCTATACCAGCATCTGCCATCAAAGGTATATCTGTTTTATCGATACCTACAAGTACACATACATGGTCAATTTTAGTTTCATTTTTATCGTTTGTTACTACAAGTGTAGTCTCATAAGCTCCTTTTTTACTAAACTTAGTATCAAACTCAGACTTAGTACTTAGAACTTTTCCACATCTGTTTAGCCACTTATAAGTTAAGTTAGCATCATCTTCATATTTGCCAATATCTGTAAACTTAATCACCTCACATGGCTTAGCACCTATAAGATAATCTTCATTGTTTGCAACACCATTTGGTTGAAATGTATCAACTTTAGGAATAGATTTTATCACTAACTTTTCACTTGGCTCATCTGTTGTAGATGGCGTAGGTATCGATACTCCTCCTTTTGGTTTAAGACTTTTAGAAATCTCAACATCTGTAGTACAACATGCACCACTACCACAACCCGAAAACAAAAACAATCCAGCAACAATTGCCGAATATTTTATATACTTAAACATTACTTTTCTCCTAATTGATATTATAAACATAATCGGCTAGGGAGGGAATAACTTTAGTAAAAAATGAAAAAATTAAATAATTTGTAGAAAGTTCCATGCCACAAAAAAGTGGCATGGCTATATAAAAGAGTAGTAAAAATTAGAAGTTATATGTGAAGTATGCTTGTACATCATTTACAGCATCTTTTTCAGTATCAGCATCTGTGTTTATGTATGCTAATGTAACATCTAAGTTGCCAAAAGATTTACCAGCTGTAACTGTTATCTCATTTGTAGCTTCTTTACTTGTTTGGTTTTCCCAGTTAGTATAGAAAAGTCCAAGATCAGCAACACCTTCAAGAGAGTACTCTGCAGCTAAAGTATAAGCATCAGTATCACTTAAACCTTGAGAACCTACATCCCACCAACCAGCAGTATATAAAGGAGTTTGTGCTCCACCAAGGTTTACAAAATTTCCACCTTTTTCAACACTTGAGTATGATGCCATAAGACCTATACCTTCATAATCGTAACCAACTTTTACACCAAAGCCAGTTCCACCATCACCAGTCTCTGGATCCCAATCACCATACTGACCACCAAGTGTAAATCCAGCATACTCTGTTTCAGCTTGAAGCCATGCAACATTTGCAACATTTGGAGCTATATAGTACCAAGCTTGGGTAGTCATCGTAGGGATAAGTTTAGTAACCGCACCAAAAGCATAAGCACCCTCTTTAGTTAAAAAAGATTCAAAACCATTACCTATGTTTCTTGCATTTACTGTTCTTCCACCTGCGATATTGCTTCTTCCAACCCATGCACCAACAAGCGTAGTATCAACGATATCATTGTTTACTGCAACTGCTGCATCATAACTGTTTTTAGCAATATTCCATTTTTCTGTAAAAACCATCGGTGTATCAAGTGTTTGACGACCTACAACCATAGTAGTGTTTGAGATACCATTTAAAGGGTTAAAAGAAAGATTTAATGTATCAATCCATACAGCATCTCTTAGTCTTGGTCCAAACTTATCACCCGTAGCAACAGCTGTAACATTATCACCAACCCATGTATCAGCTACAAGAGTATTTTCTAATCCCATAGTAGTTACACCAGTTACACCATAGTTAAGTTTTACACATGTATCACATGCACCAACTGAAGCTGTACCACCTAGTTGTACTGCTGCGTTTCCATAAGATGTACCTTTATTGAAAAGATCACCATCTCCAGAATCATTTGTACCATAAAAAAGACTAGCACTTCCGCCAAACTTTTCATTTTTAATTTCAGCATTTGCTGATGTAGCCATCATAGCGATTACCGCTAAACTTAATGTAATTTTATTCATTTCAACTCCTTAATTTTGAAAAAATACGATTAAATGTTAACATATTAAACTTAATCTAACATGCATTAAAATGCCCATATTTTAGGCAATAATAGGAAATTCAATTGTTACTTTACCATTTTTTATGATTACCATAACATTGGCTTCATTTGCCAACATATGTAACGCATTGTTCTCTTTAATCTTAAGTTTATGATTTTGTATATTGATATTACAAATTGGATATGATTTCCCATCAACAACAAGATTTTGACCAATTTTAAGTCGTACCATTATCTCTATATCTTGACAGTTGATATACTCTTTAAAAATACGATTTAAAAGTTTCAAAAATTTTTCAATATGAAGATTCATTTCAGGAATTGTAGGATCTAATGACTCAGTAACTAAAATATCTTTGTTTGCAAAAACACTATTTTTTGACAACTGCAACAATGTATAAATATTAGTTTTTGTTGCATTATCATGATTTATATTTGTACTTGCATTTGTCATCTCTTTATATAGTTTTAAACCTATTTTATCATCATCCATATATCCAACGAGAATGGCACAAAAGATATATCTATCATATCGTAAATTTACATGACTTTTTTGTATACCAAAACTTTGAGTAGCATTATTTATAGCAAGTTCATATAATTTATTTGGTGAAACAAAAGATAATAGATATTCTGCTTCTTGATTATAGTGAACCAACTTACCTTCACTGTTAAATACAACAAAAGGATTTAAATCATGTTCCAAAAACATTTCATTTAAACTATGCATAAAGCTAATCTTCTCCCAATTCATACTGATTTATTTTTTTACGAAGTGTATTTCTATTGATATTTAATGCTTTAGCCATCTGAAGCTGACTCTTATATTTTTTACGACTTGCATTTATCAGAGGTATCTCAAATACCTCTATCAAATCCTTATATTGACTCTTTTTATCCATCATCTTATATAAATAGTTTTCTAAAAGAGCTAAAACTTCCTCTTCTTCTAATGATTCATATATCACACCTCTAAAAATTGACTCTTTCAATGATATACTATTTTTAGAAAAATCTAACTTGATATTATCGATAGAAACATCTGTTGAAAAAAGCTTATTTGCCATTTTAAGATAAAAGTTACTTAAAACCTCAACATCCTCCTCTCTCTCCTTAAGAGGCAGTATATCTATCCGAACAGCAAACTTTTCTACAAAACTATCCTTTTCTTGTGTAGCAGTTGCTATGATTTTTATCCCCATAGACTCTAGTTTCTCTAAAAATTGTTTTATATTGTTACAATTATGAATATCAGAAATAATAAGCGTTTTTATCTCTTCTAAATTTACAGAGTTATCACGCATCAATGTTTGTAGCTTTTGAGCATCAAAAAGCTCAGCATCAGGGGAAATAACTCTAGCAAGAGATTTCTTCCCCGTTCCAACCTCACCAAATATAAGCACACCAACAGGCAAAGATGATGATAGCATTGCTATATTTAGTGCATTTTTAGATGCTTCTGATTGACTTATAAATGTTTCCATAGTAAATTCCTTGAAAACATTATACAGAAATATGCCTAAATTTTAATCAATAAACATACCCACTAGCTGCACGAAATCCAACTGTTGGCCCTTGATAACCAGGTCCATAGTTTAGTTTAGCCGCACTAATACCAGCTAAATTTGTATCATCTATAGAACTAGAGCCTCCCCTAGCAACTACAGCATAATCATCAACATCACCGCTAGTTCCATCAGCTCGTATCACAAGTGTATCGTTTGTACCTGCTTGTGCAGTTCCATCATGATACATTCCAGCACCCTCTATGGAGCCTAGTGAAACTACTTTATCTTTTAAGATTGGTTTCCACCAATCTGGGATATTGTTTACATCCTTATATTCACTTTGACCTGAACTACCAGTTAAAAATCTATCATTTATAGCAACCATGCCACTTGTCCACTCAGCTAAACCACCTGATAAATCATATACTTCAGACTCATACCCCTTTGGCACATTTTCATCTTCAGCCAAGATGCCGTTTGCTATAAAAAATGAGTTTCTATCACTTGAACTATATCTTTTACCTTGAAAAAGTTTTCCTTTACCAACCTCTTTACCTGTCCAGTTTTTTGGATTGTTTATGACAAGTTTTACAACTTGCATCCACTGTTTTTCAGTAGGTAAAGCTATAGAATACCCTCCATCAATTTGTGAGTTTTGCAACGATATAACAGCACCGATAGGACTTATGTTATGAAGAGCATTGCCCTCTTTATAAAAACCAACTCTTGAAGCTTTTAAACCTGATACAGATGAAGCTGAAGCTTTTGTATAGCTACTATTTTGTGTTAAAAATTTATCAAATTTTTTGTATTTATCTTGTGGATTATAAATCTGAAAATTTCTCTTTATAAGATCTTCTATATTTGTCACTCCACTTATATCTACATATCTTTTAGATACATTTTTATCCTCTTTAGCCTCATACTGTGCTAACCAAAAACCACCCTCATTTACACCATCATTATCTACATCAAATCCACCAGGTATGTAAATAAAATTGTTCTCTATCATCTTTTTTCCACGATCAGTTTCAGTTATAAGTACTTTTTTATCTATTGACTTCGCTGTATATCTATCATAAGTCCCATGGCTTCTATCCTCACCACACCCCACAAAAAACAACGATGCTACTACAACTGATACTGTTAAATATATACTTTTCATCTCTTTTTCCTTTAGTGTATTACTATCTCTATTCTTCTATTTTTTGCTCTTCCTGCTTCTGTATCGTTATCTGCTATTGGATTTAAGTGTCCTTTTCCTACTGTTCTTATCTTTGAAGCTGGAACACCATACTTCATAAGAAGCGAGCCAACAGCCTTTGCTCTTTTTTTAGAAAGTTCTAAATTTTTAGCTGGTGAGCCACTATTGTCTGTATATCCCTCTATCGTTATAGGACGCTTACTCACCTTTAACTCTTCTGCTAAAGATTTTATAATTGACTTTGAACCCTGTTTTAAAACAGCAGAATTTGATTCAAAACTTACATTAAGATTTTTTCTTTTTACCGTAGGAGCTTGGGTACTTTTTAGCACTTTTTTAGTTTCTATAGTTGAAGATACAACAACATTTTCATCTGGTTTATTTGAAACTGAAACTTTTACATCTTCAACATAATCAACCTCTTCAGGTATAACTATAGCATTTGCAATCGGATTTGATTTTACAACAACTGGTGTTGATGCTACAACAGGAGCTGGAGCTTTATACTCTTTTATAGTTCTTGTCTCTTTTACTTCTGGCTCTGGAGTAGGCACAGATGTATCAAGCGGTGCTCTTATGACTTCTACAAACAGAGGAACATCAACACCTAACATAAACTGAAACTCATTGTCCTCATCATTTCCACCAAAAACTTGAAGTGCTTTGAACTCCGAAACAAGTTTTAGTTTATCACTTAAAGTATATCTAACACCAAAACCACCCTGCATAAACGGATGACTCTCAAAAATAGGAGTAGGATCTCCAACCTTCTCATATCCCACCCCTCCTAACAGATAAGGAGTCAATGGTGAGGTATATCCATAATCTCGCAAATTTATATCATATATACCATTTATCGATAGTTGCAAAAGTGAACTAACTCCACCCTTATCCTCTTCACCTATAGTCACATACCCCAAGTCAATCCTAGGCTTTAAAGGCAGATATGTGTTATAGTTTGTCATATCAAAAGTAAGATCTGTAAAAAATGAGCCATGCTCAAAAGTCCATCCATCTTCATTATCAATAGATGTCAAACCCATCTTAAATCCTACTTGATGATTATCTATAGCATGTACAGCTGTAAATGGTGCAAGTAAAAACAGACACGATAATAATTTTTTCTTCATAATGTCTCCTAAAAGTTTGTCATATTCTATTCTAATTTTACTAAAAAGTAAATTATTTGTGTTTTAGTAAATATAGATTAGTATTTTTTAGATACTTTAAGGTTACAATTCTTTCTGTTTTTTTACTTAAAACTAAATTCTAATATAGATTTTCTATTTTTTATTGAGTCTTTTTATCTATTTTAGGCAAAAAAAGTTACAAAAAGTATCTTGCTAGAATTTTTTTATCCATTTTTCTCATTTTTTATTAAAGTTTATTGACTTAGTTAAAAAAATATATTAATCTTAAACCACAAAAAAACTTAAGGAAAGACAAAATGACAAAAACAACTTTAAAACTTTTTACAGGTTCAATACTTCTTTCAACACTACTCACAACAGGGTGTGGAGGTGGTGCTTCTACTTCTACAACAGTAGCAAATGATATTCAACCACATAAAGTAACTAGAACAAACAGTACAGATCAAAACTCAACTACTTCAGTTGACCAATGGCAAAACTATGTATCTATCTCTTCAATTTATGACAAAACAGTTGCAGATGACCATAAGTTTTCTATGGATATAACATTTGAGCAAGGCGTATCTGAAAATGCTAAACACTTTCAAGTATACTTAAACACAGATGCAAACCAAGATACAGGTTTTTCTATCGGAAGTGGAGACTGTGCAACACTTGGTGCTGATTTTATGTTTGAAGATGGCAAACTTTTCAAATCAACAAGCAACACAGAGTGGAAGTGGAGCTATGTAGATGAGATAGAGTACAAAGCAGTCAAAGAAGCAAACAATCTTTTCACGATAAAACTATCTGGAAACTCAAACAAACTGATGTCAATATTTGACATAGACAACATCAAAAACTTAAATGTCTCAATAGAACCAGTTGATGAAAATTGGGAAGATACAAACAACTTTGTAAGTGAACAAAATATATCTATGAAAGTTTTAACAGATACTACATCTACAAACACGGGTGATTCAGGCACACAACAACCAGCACCAGTTCAACCAGCACCAGTTCAACCAGTTCCAGCAGATGAAACTCTTTATGAAGATGCTGAAAATTCTATATCAGCTAACTGGGTAACCATCAAAGGTCAATACACTCCTCAAAGAAAAACACCAGGATATAAAAGTAAAGGATTTGTAAAGTTACAAAATGAGTGGATTCCTCTAGGAAATGATTTATGGGAAAACAAATCAGAATACCAACTACCGATGAACAATAGTAAAAATCAAACTATACTTTCTGTAGATTTACTAGGAGATGGTTTACAGATGCAACACTATACATTGGGTGTAAAAGTAACAACACAAGATGGAGAGAGAATTATCCAATGGGATTCATTTTTTAACCATGAAAAACTTCCTGCTGAGAGAAAAGTTTATGACAATGGTGCGATTATTATAACACTACCATCTCCTGTTGAAATGGTTCGTGGATACGGTTTTGCAGATGTTAACCTGATAGAGAACTTTAGAGTAGACATTCAAGCAGCACTTAAACAGTTTGAACCAGATAACTCTATTGTTTCAGTTGATACTTTTATAGCAACTGGAGGAAACTTAGACAATATTAAGTTAATGTCTAAGTAACACTAGATTACAAATTGTTCTTGATTA
>JAVCKW010437730.1:0-16693 GCA_034780715.1 Peltospira delicata | reverse complement strand
TGTATGTATATAAAATTATGTATATTGCTTGCCATTCATTGCCTATATAAACTGCGTCATTTTAGTAAAGTTCAGACTTTAACATAATCTTATTTGAATTGTCTTCCCATGACATTATAGTCTACACTTTAAGGTTTATAAGCATGGATGCTGGTTGACTTTATTATTGATAGATCGGTGTTCTCATGGACCTCTGAAAAGTATCTATAGAAGCAGAGAATTTGAAAAGGCATCTTTTAGTTTTAACTTAAAATCTTATTGTGGGACGCCCCAAAGCACATTTGACCCCCCGTGGTGATAGTTCAGTGAGGACCCTGCAAGATTACTGAATTAATTACTAGTACTCATATTGAGGTTTCGCGGGTGTTTTCCCACAGGAACTGAGTGAGGTCATCACGCGGATCACCCACTCTCACCCGCAGGCCGTGCTGGGTGCCGTGTTACAGAGCAGCGCCGTCGACCTCGCTCTCACACTTCACCCTCACCACGATGTCGACACAGACCACTTCCTCGACAGCCTCATCCACCGAATCAAACCACTGGAGGACGACAGCAAGCCACACACTCCACCAGGCTCACCAACTAGCTCTCCAACAGCCAAGAAACAAAAACGGTTAGTATTAGAACTGGGTGGCATTTTGTGCTCGTCGATCAGTATCTAGTCTCATGCTGTAAAAAAATCCACACAATAATAATACTACTAATTTTAATGATTGAATTAATAAAAAAAATACTAATGGTGGTCATATGGGGCTTTCTTGTAAACAAATTGGGAATCTCATAATAGGATTTTAGGATAAAACAAAAAAGCTAGAGTAATTCCATGCTTCAAAATACACTTTTCATTGGTCCATCAGATTCCTGAATGCTTGATTTAATGATACAGTTAACTATAATAAATATCCTGTTACCACCCATGATAAAACTTTAGGGAGGTTAAATGTCAGTTTATGATACAATTGTCCATGGTATGATTGCACAGAGATTCATATAAATATGAACACAAAAATAGGTTATGTCAGTAGAATTTACATCTGGCAAATATAATGAGGACTAATATAAAAACATGTCACCATATCCCACTATGCTGCTCCACAACTGGTTTACCAAATGCACAGATGTACTCTCCTGTCTGTGGAATGGTGCGTATGAAATACCCCTTGCTGCTAATGAGAAGGCATTGCTCATGTGGCTGCATCAGGTTTTCTCTTCCATTATGATAAAGGTTCTTAATCATGATGTCTAATGCCATAGCAGGGCATTATGTGTTGAGTTTATCATTAAATAAACACACTCTCTGTGTGTGTGTGTGTCTCATTCTTCCTCTCTCTTTGTTTGACTGCAATCTCACTTATTTCAGGTTAAATACCTACTGTTCCAAGTTGAAAGTAATTAGTGGTTTCTTGTCAAGAAATGATGTCACCCCAGCTGAAGTGGCAGAAACATTGGGTAAGAGTTGTTGTAATTATCTTGAAACTGCATTCCATGCAATAACTTTCTTATTTATCGTGTTGAACAGTTAATCCAGTCACCAGATCTGTATAACCTGCAAACAACATGTATTGCACTCGCTGCACCTGGGAGTGGGGCATAGCTCAGAGGTAGAGCATTCGCTCATTGAGCGGTGGGTCATCAGATCGATCCTACCTGGTGGACCCTTTGGGCTATGTCCCATTTCCAGCCAGTGCTCTCTGACTGGTGTACCAAAGGCTGTGGTATGTGATATCCTGTCTGTGGGATGGTGCATATAACAGATCTGTTGCTACTTATAGGAAGGAGTAGCCTGTAGTGACAGCGGGTTTCAGTACTGATTTTCAATGTGGCCTGTAACCATACGTCTGACGCCATATAATCATAAATATAATGTGTTGAGTGCGTCGTTAAATAAAATACTTCTATCTGTCTGTCACTTCACCAGTTGTTCAAGAGTTACAACAAACACAGTGCTTTGGAACTGGGTCACACAAAAATGGGCTCTTTCAAATCTCTGCCTTCCATGGCTCAGTGTACCAATGGTTGTGATATGTGCTATCCTGTGTGTGGGATGGTGCATATAAAAAATATACCTTGCTGCTAATAGGTAGTAGCCCATGTGTCATCAGCAGATTTCTTATTTTAAAAAACAAACATAAACTGACTCTCTCTCTCTCTCTCTCTCTCTCTCTCTCTCTCGTCTACAGGTAATGGTATTTCTCTCTCTCTCTCTCTCTCTCTCTCTCTCTTGTCTACAGGTAATGTTATTTCTCTCTCTCTCTCTTGTCTACAGGTAATGATATTTCTCTCTCTCTTGTTTACAGGTAATGATATTTCTCTCTCTCTCTTGTTTACAGGTAATGATATTTCGGCACTGGGTTCGGCCCCAACAGCTGTGTATGCGTTTCTCAAAGCTCTGAAGCCTATAGAGGGCATCACGGTAAGAACCTTTAGGTTTTGTGTTCAACTTGTGGAATCTGTGGTTATTTATTTTATATGTTTGTTATTTTCTAGGTTGAAAATATGTTGTGTCTTATAAATATTATTATTTTTAACTGTGTTTTTTGTTGTCATTTTGCTACGTACCACCCAAAAGCCAATCTGTTAAATAGTCATAAAAATCAATCATAGATAGTCTAGTAATGAAAGTACCTGCCTGATATGCAGTGGAATTGAGATTGATCTCTGTCCAGTAGCCACTAGGTATTTTTTTTAATAAAGTTCTTTTTTTTTATATTAATGACACACTCAACACCTTTTAATTAATAGTTACATCAGCATTGGAAACCATATAGTACAATCATCACCATAGGCTATCGAGGCGCCCTCTGGTTAAAAATGTTTCTGACACCAATATAACCATTAATAAAAATGGGCTCTTTCAAATCTTTGCCTTCCATGGCTCAGTGTACCAATGGTTATGGTATGTGCTATCCTGTGGGTTGAAGCTCTCAAGAAAAATCAAATAAAAATAGGTAAAAAAAAACAATAATAAAAGAAATAAAGACTTTGTTGTTGTTTTGTAAAACAGGACAGAAACGGCTTTGAAAGGACGATAATCTACGCCATCCACATGGGGGGCGACACGGACACCATCGCGACGATGGCGGGGGCGATCGCTGGGGCGTTCCACGGGCTGGACGCGATCCCAACCGCCTGGCAAGCCGGCTGTGAGGGAGTGGACGACGCAAAGAGACACGCACAGCAGCTGCTGCACATACACACACAGACGTAGGAGTTCAATACAGACATCACTTATTACACACAGACATTTTTCTAACAGACATAGAAGTTAAGTACAGAGATACATCAGTTATAGGAGTTATACAGAGACATCACAGTTATAAGAGTTATACACACAGACATGGGAGTTATAGGAGTTTACAACTGCTTATTAAAAGGCCCGAATGCACATCAGAATTAAGTGTATCATAGTGTAATACCTAACAGTGTTTTGCTACTTTAAATTGTATGGTGAGTGCCAATGACATAATCAACAACACTACAATCTTTACAGGTATGTTTCCCTACAAGTTTATCACAGCCCAGTCTGCCATTTGCTGTATTCAGATTGTGTGAATTACATGTCTAATAATTTAATACCATGACTATTTAATTTGCCTGAATCCTGGCTTTTTCTAATTTGTATATGCCATTAAAAAGGTCTAGCATGTCACTTTCTGTATTATTCATTTTGACTGTATTTGTACCAACAATTGTGTAGTCAGGAAAACAATTTATTCTGACATTAAAATCATCTAATAGAAAAATGGGCCTTTGTAATTTCTTGTTTGTAATATGGAGATTTTATGGGGGGATGTAAACTACACTGTTAAATTATCATTTCATTTCAGAAATCACTGTTATAGGACTTGCATATAGACATCACAGTTATAGGAGTTATACAGAGAATCACAGTTACAGGAGTTGCACACAGACATCACAGTTATAGGGAACACACAGACATCATAGTTATAGGAGTTGTACAGAGACATCACAGTTATAGGAGTTATACAGCCATCACAGTTATATGAGTTGCACACAGACATCACAGTTATAGGAGTTATACAGACATCATAGTTATAGGAGTTGTACAGAGACATCACAGTTATAGGAGTTGCACACAAACATCAGTTATAGGAGTTGCACACAAACATCACAGTTATAGGAGTTATACAGCCATCACAGTTATATGAGTTGCACACAGACATCGCAGTTATAGGAGTTACACAGATACATCAGTTATAGGAGTTATACATACATCACAGTTATAGGAGTTGTACAGAGACATCACAGTTATAGGAGTTATTCAGACATCACAGTTATAGGAGTTGTACAGACATCACAGTTATAGGAGTTGCACAGAGACATCACAGTTATAGGAGTTGTACAGAGACATCACAGTTATAGGAGTTGTACAGAGACATCACAGTTATAGGAGTTGTACAGAGACATCACAGTTATAGGAGTTGCACACAGACATCACAGTTATAGGAGTTGCACACAGACATCACAGTTATAGGAGTTGCACACAGACATCACAGTTACAGTTGCAGCCAAATCTAAATAATGTTTATCATGTATGTAAAACCCATTGCTGTAACTTTTGTGTTTCAAAATCCAGGCCTGTGATAAACTGTGATAAAAGAACTTTATGATACCCAGTTTTGAAATGCTTTGTTTATTATATTGATAAATGCTTAATTTTTTTTTTAATATATCAGTATTTTTACCTTTAATGAAAACACCTTTGGATGCCACTGTACCAGCATCAGACATTCAAGAGGAAAAATATGCTTCCACTCCAAGGGCTACAAGTACTTTATATGAAACATCACATTAACAGGATAGCACCAGTTGTGTTTGATCAATGCCCGTCAGGTAACCACTAGGCATTTTTTCAAACAAAAATGTTTCTGACACCAATACAGCATCATTAAACAAAAAATAAAATAAAATAATAATAATTGATTAGCTGGAGTAACAAATAGCTTTATGGTTTCACCATGTGAGATTGATCAATGTTATTACACCATAAGTGAATTTTATGCTACTCTTCCTCAATCATAAGATAAATCCACCAGTATGCAGTTTGACTCAAAATCAGACGTCTCCACAGATTAATGGTGAAGGCATCTGCCTGACAGTCATTTTTAGATCGATCCCTGCCAAAGAGACACAAGAAAGGTTTAATTTTAGTTTTTTGGGTTATAGAAACTAAATAATTACAATATTTTTTCTTTTACAAATTCCTGTTTCTGATAATGTTTTACTATTATTAAATCATGAAATAAACATACATTATGTGTTCACACCTCACTTGTCACAAAAGAGATGCACAATTCTGCCTACAAACAATATGAATATTAAGTGTCCATCTACTACACTATAAACAAGGAATTACTAATATTTCATATTTTCAATTATTTTAAAAAAACGAGTGTTTATTGGGCTATGTCTTGTTCCAGTCAGTGTTCCAAGACTGGTATAACAAAGGTTGTTTGTGGTATATGCCATCCTGTCTATGGGATTGTAATGTAAAACATCTCTGTTGCTAATCAAAAATAGCCCATGTGGTGGCAATAAGTTTCCTGTCCTAATATGGTTCTCAACCATGTCTAATGTCATATGACTGTAGATAAAATGTGTTGTGTGAGTCATTAAATAAAACACTTTAGTATTTTCTATTTTAATTGATACTGTATCATGTCATCTGACCCTGGCATTCCCCCTCCTCCTCCAATCTACGGTCATGTGTTCCCAATTTCCTTTTTTTCAAAGGTAAGTAGTACTTTGCGTCATTGGCCTACTGGTGAAAGCACCTGTTCAAACTGAGATCAATCCCTGTCAGTGAACAAGTAGGGAATTTTCAATTAAAATATTTCTGACACAAATATAACAGTTAATGACAATGTGTTAAGTACCAGTATGGTATACTGTTAAAAATAATTAAATTAAAAAATATATATATTTCCATTTGACTTTTGAATGTTTGGACCAAGGGCACAAGGAGAGGAAGAGCATCAAATATGAAGACACGGTTTATAATAATTAAATATATTTGGTTTTACGCTTTTTAGATTATACAGTGTACAGCTTTTACATATTATTTCATAAATAATTATAAAAGTAAAAAATAATAAATGTAGCAACTGTTTTCCCAATTTGCAAAATGCTTGTCTACATATAAGAATCCTAATTTCATGTGTAAAAGTTTTCACAAGTGGTGGATAAATAAAACTACTATGCACAAGTTGCACAGAAAGATACACGTTTTATTCACAAACAATATAATAGTGATGTTTGAGATTTATTTTATTTGGTAATATGCTGGTTAAATAAAGACAAAATGCTATCACAATGTTATTTGGGTTAAGAAAAACTCAGATTCCATGAAAATGTTTTACCATGTTGACAAACTGTACCATGATGGTCCATCACAATGTTGTCTGTGTTTAGAAAAACTTGATAATTCCATGACGGTGCTAATTCAGTTGTCACTTAATGATATCTCAATGTTATTTTGGGTTAAGATTAAATTTGACAAATTCCATCACAATGCTCTCACAATAT
The DNA here is from genome assembly GCA_034780715.1 of Peltospira delicata. NCBI lineage: Eukaryota > Metazoa > Mollusca > Gastropoda > Neomphalida > Peltospiridae > Peltospira > Peltospira delicata. Next base: position 10,147 of record JAVCKW010437730.1, on the reverse strand, counting down.
TATTACGAATGTGAGTGAAGATATAAAAAAAAAAAATCCCATCACAATGGAATTCAAATGTGACAAAATGTCAATGGATGAAATCACAATGTTGTTACGAGTAAGCACACACAGAAAAAGAGAAGGAAAAAAGTTCATTTATGACAAAGTATTATTGAAAAGCATGCCAATATCTCTTGTTACTATTATTGCTAAGTCTCCATTTTATTTACAACTGTAAACAAACAGCATGTTCTATACTGTGACTGTTAAATTCTACAATCTAATAAAAAATATCACTTGATGACATCACTGGAATTTGTAACGGGTGCAAAATAAACTTTATATATGTTTCTTTTGAAAAAACGCACCTTTGGTTGCATCTGTGGGATCAAGAAACTTAATAATAGCTGCACATTGAAAATTCCATATGGTCATCTCCTAGTGAACTGTACTGACATGTATTCCAATTATACCTACAATGTTTTATTATTTCAGGATAAAAACCGTACTAGACTAGATAATAATGATACATTTAAATCAGTACAGAATTTTATTAAACACAGCAAATGATTTAACGAAAGTTGAAATGTAAATACTAGTATACATAATTCCATCTAACCACTCTCTCTCTATTCTTCTTCCTTTCTTAGAAATATTTTTGTGCTGTTGCCATGCCTACTGTAAATAATGTGACGCCAGCCTGTTGGCCAATCCTATGTTGTTGAAATAAAATATGTTAACCCTTTCAGTGCTTATCATGACTATAGTTGTGGTGGACATGCTGGTCTATTTCTGCTGTTCACAACAACTGTTCATTTCTGGACTGCCTTTTTTATGATTTGGTATCAAGATTACTTGTTTAAACATCACAAATTAATGCTTTTCACATTATATATCAGTTCTACAGGTATAGCTGGATATTAATCTAGCACTTAAAGGGTTAAACCAACTGTACTGAGACAAGTCTGGGAGGCTGGCTCTGTTATTTACACACTTGCACGTGGGCGAGGCCGTCTTGTCAACAGTTCATACATCAACCAGCCACAACCACCAGGTGTTCTCTGCAGAAAAACAACAACTAATAATAGAAAATATATCCACGACATGCCAAAGTTAAAAACAAAATGCAAGACACAAGAGTAATATTTTATTTAATGATGCACTCAATGAATTGTTCAAAGAAAAGCACAAGAGAAAGATAAGATAAATGTTTTATTTAAAAGGCATGCAATTCATTTTTTATTGCTATATGACAAACATTCTAATAGTGAGAAATATGTATTTTATTTAATTGTGTATTCAACACAGTTAATTTATGATCATATTGGGTCAAATGTGGATTTAAGTTTAGAGAGCAACAGTGTATAGCTTATTTAAATCTGGATGTATGTCTATAGTGCGATACACTTTACAGCTTGTGAAATCTGGATTTAAGTGTATATTGCGATACACTTTACAGATTTAAGTTTATAGCATGACACACTTTACGGCTTGTGAAATCTGGATTTAAGTTTATATTATGACACACTTTACGGATTTAAGTTTATAATGTGACATGCTATACTGCTTGTGAAATTCGAATTTATGTTTATACTACAAAACAGACATACAGATTTGGCCCTGTGCTTATAAATCTTAAAGGCCAAACTCTAATAATGTCCAAACTTTAATGTAATGAATGTCTTTTGAATGGTGTTCCCAAGTCAATAAAATCTGGCCGCTATTAAAGTCTAGACTAAGTTTTATAAACATGGGGCCTGGATGAACATCGACTGTGACTTACTTCTGTGAGTCTGTAAGGGTCATCTTGGACAGAACCTTCTCCTTGGTTTCCTTGACGCTGACAAACAACAGATCACTCATCATGGATAGGCAGGTCTGCAAAGGGAAATATGAAAGTTTTAAACTAGGACAGGGTGCCTTGATAGCCTAGTGGTAAATGTGCCTGCCTGGCATGTGGCTGATCTGAGATTTAGGTTTCTTTGTAATGACTTAATATGACTTAAACACCAATATGACTTAATTTTAAAAATGCTAAGTACATTGTTATAGAAAATAACAATAAACTTGATGTTGCATTTGTAGATTAAAAAAACAAATAGATGGAAATATGTTAAAATGGTGGATTTTTTTCTACACCAATTTCGAAGAAAACTAATATTTTTTTTATCATTATTAATATTTATCATTATCTACCTTTACTACCTATGGACCAGCCGAATGGCTATAATATCTTTCCAAGTCCTCAGAAGTTAGTAGTTGATTGGCTCTTGACTGTTTGGTCCAAAAGTAGAAAAAGGGGTGGCGGTGGCAAATGGGGTGGGGAGATCAGGATAGAGCATTAAAAAACAGAAGCTATTTATATTCACTATAGTCTTTTTGTCAGTTATGCAGTTATTTATACTCACTATAGCTTTCTTAGTAATACACCAGTCTTTACTGTTATTTATACTCACTATAGCTTTCTTAGTAATACACCAGTCTTTACTGTTATTTATACTCACTATAGCTTTCTTAGTAATACACCAGTTTTTACTGTTATTTATAATCACTATAGCTTTCTTAGTAATACACCAGTCTTTACTGTTATTTATACTCACTATAGCTTTCTTAGTAACACACCAGTCTTTTTGTCAGTTATGCTGTTATTTATACTCACTATAGCTTTCTTAGTAATACCCCAGCCTTTACTGTTATTTATACTCACTATAGCTTTCTTAGTAATACCCCAGCCTTTACTGTTATTTATACTCACTATAGCTTTCTTAGTAATACCCCAGCCTTTACTGTTATTTATACTCACTATAGCTTTCTCAGCATCTCCCTCAGTAATACACCCATCTACCAGGTCCATAAGGGATTTCTCACTGAAACAAACACATCACAACATGTTATTGTTAAACATGATCAAAGTGACAAGCATTTTGGAACATGCTAAATAGAATGAAAACTTGTTCCTTCTTTCCATCATCTCCCTCTTCCACCTCTCTCTCTCTCTCTCTCTCTCTCTCTCTCTCTCTCTCTCTCTCTCTCTCTGTTTTAAATATAGTTCTTAGTGTGACTGCTTTATATTCAGATACTAAGACAGAAATTTTCACCTGATAATTCCAGAAAAGAATCGACCATGTTCCTTGTACTTCATAAAGATTTTCCTGTAAAAAAACAAAAAACAAGCATGGCTTAAATTACTTATATTCTTTTACACAAAAACAAAACAGCACATCACTGTGGACATGAAGAACAATAAAAAGTAATATAGTGTATTCCCAAGTTTGTTTTAGCATGGCAGGCACCATGCCTTGAGAGTCTTGAATCATGCTGCCCTCATGAACACCATATTGCCCCACTATCCATCACATTCCCTCCTCACTTGTGAGATTTCTTCAATTCCTTGTTTATTTGCTTGATTTTTATTATTTTAAAAGTTATTACCCAAAACGTAACTCAACCTTAAGTCTTTTCACTTAATTTTTATAACAAAAATACCCAGTATCAAGGTTCCTATAAGCACCCTGACTTTTAGCCTTTGGTGCTAAATATTTCTGCCCAGGAAAGGTAAATGTGTCCCCAAGATGTTTAGTTTACGATGCCTTGCCACATTTCTATGGAAAACACTAGTAATACATTATGTAACCTATATATAATTACAGTATTATATATTGTATCTCTAAGGTCTTGTCTTTTTGTTACCATGCAGGAATGGATGCAGTATTTTTGAAAAGAGGGGCATGGTCCCCACATGTAATGGGTTACAGTATTTTATTACACCATTGTGTGTTTCATTGCAGAACCTAGATAAATTGTATCAAAGTGGGGTCTGGACCCTTGGATACCTCCCTCCTCTAAATTATTTACTACTGTGATATTAAAGCATCCTTTCCAACATACAAAATAAGAAGAGGTTCTTTTAAAAAGTAAATCAGGTAAAGTGATTTTACATACTAGGTGCAGAAAATAAGAAATATGTTCACAGGCCTGGGTGACCATTAGCATAGAAGAATGAGCAAACACCAGAAAAATTCATAGGCCTTATTAACAAAAGTGTTTACAGGAGATATTATTAAATCAAATATAACATAGATGCTACTCCCAGCAAATAATAAAACATATTTATATTTATATTAATTTCAAAACTTTATTATCATCTTTTTTAAATAACAGCCTGAGATCTAAAATAAAATGTTTATAATATTAGCAGTGTAATCTAACTATAGATGAAATCTACATGACGGTCTAATGTATACATATCAATGTGTTAGTCAAAAATAATTATATAGGTCACAAGTCTACTTCCAGAGGCACAAAAAGTATGAAAGCAGACGTGACAATGACAGGATATTTTGCTGGTAACAAGTACTGATAATTTAGATGTAAGTTCCTTTTAATATACACATGAATTTTAATCCTGGCTACTAGATGAAAACAAAGCGCATATAATGCATTTTGTATCAGAAATACATTTTATTTATTTTTAATATACTATCGGTAGTAAATACTTTCTTGTTCAGAACTATTTTGTTATCAAATTTCATACATGTACAGATTCATAAAAAAACAAGAAACATATGTAAAATAGGATGGTTCTGACCTAGGATGGGACTAAAACTGACTTGCCTAGCAGGGATGTAGGAACATCTTTGAAAATGTGTGTATTGGGTGGGAGGGGTACTGACTGCCTAGACCTATCAACCCTTCAGTATTCAACTCCATAGCCTTGTAAAGAAAAAAGGAAGAGTATCGAAAAAGTGCCCCCCCACATCCCACCATCAGCAATTTTCACCTGTTTCAGATGAGCATTAATTTGATCTACACTTACCAAGCCAGGTCAAAACGTTTGGCATGCAGAGCTATAACAATGAGATCACCGATCACTGCACCTGACAGTCTGAAACAAAGACAAAGGTCAGCACATTACCCAAGTGTTCCACACAAGCTAATTACCAAATATTTGAATTGTGAATTTCAAAGTTACGGACATTATGACTGTAACAAGCCACATTTTCAGGGGTTTCCTGTAATATTCTGTTCATTTCTTACAGACAGAACCCGTGTGCATTTACTTTCACTTGTTACACTTATATGTTGTACTCTGTTACAAACTAATCGAATATGAACTCACTCTATTGCATTATTAACTCTCTCATCCTGATTTTCCTGCCATGTGTTAATTACGTAGTCGACAATATCAGCAAATTTACTCTGCAGCTGAAACAAAAGAAATATAGTTGTTACTTGACAAAAGTGTTAAATCAGGGTTAATCTCAACTGCTGATGCAGGTGAATATTGTTTTAAAGTATACAGCATTTGGGAAATATTATTAACAAAATGGAAACATAATTATACTATGTAGAAAGCATTTTGAAATGATCTCAAATTATCTGATCAAAACTTATTTTTCTTTCTTGACTAATGATAGCATTTTAAAAAACAGATTTGGAAGACTCATTTCTGTAGGGAGCCTTGGTAGCCTAGTGGTGTATGTTTAATGCAGTCGATCTGATTTTCCTCATTCACATTTCTGACACCAATATACCCATTTATCTAAAAATGTATTATATATACATTTAAAATAAATTATTACCTCTTCAGGGTGTTGTTTCTTGGCCATTAGTGACACCAGTGGACCAATGACGGAGTCCTTCTTCAGATAGTCAAACAGCATCAGGTCTGTAACAACAAACTTCACACATAAGCAAGGCTGTATATGATGCAGGAATCCTACATTTTACATACTCCGAAATTAAAAAGATGTACTTCAATTTTGAAGCAAAATACTTCCAATTTCAACTGATTTCACATATTTACATGTTTCATAGATGACTCCCATTTTTTTTTATGCTTGACTCCTAAAATAAATCTCTGTGGGTCATGATTACTCCCATTTTCTAGATGCTACATAGAACACTGCTTAAACAGGGTTATTTATTACTTTTTGTATTTAACAGAACATTTATTAACAACCAGTATTAAATGATTCAGAATTGCATAGCAGTTTATGAAATTTGTATGACTAAGAATTTAAATCCGTTTGGTATTGGATTCCGTCCCCGTTTTCTATACAACCTGATGATAATGAATCCATGCATCAAATAATTTCGATATGGTAAACAAAATGAGGAGAAAACAGGTAAAAATAAACTTTTTAATAGGTTGAATGATACACAACATCCATTTAACACTAGATTCACCATTAAATATTTGCACAAATGGGCTACCCCAAAACTTGCTGTAATAAGAAACAATTTTCACTGACAGATTCCCACTGATATTGGTTACATCCAAATAATGCGTTTGCCATTAGAAAATCCCAACAAAAAGACAGCTAGACTGGTACTTTAGGGAACAGCTTCAAATCCTAGTGGCCATATTAGGCATTAGTCACTGTTCATACAATGCAGTCATATGCAACAGATATCAAGATACAGAAGGGCCCACGTAAGGCGTACCTGACCAGATCTGAGGCAGATGCTTGTATCCGTCGTGGAGCTCCACGGCCTTCAGCAGGTCACTCAGAGACTTCTGGTTTGGAGTCCACATCTAAACACAATGAACAAATAACAGCTACAACACAGAGAGAGAGAGACAGACAGACAGACAGAGAGAGAGGGAGAGGGGGAGGGAGGGGGAGAGGGAAGGCGTCAGAAAAAAGGGGGAGAAAGAGGAGAGGAGCTGAAACAAACAGTGAATTTTACTTCCTGAATATGTTATGAAAGCCAGTACCAAAAACTTCTAAGAATTAACAAGGGTGAACATACTAATAGTATATTAACACTGGTTTGGTACCCCATCTGCTCATTTAACTACCACAATAAAATTAGTAGTGATAACAATCACAATAACAATTATAAAACAATTTAAACCCTCAGAAACAATACTCCACAAACATTTTACTATAAGAAAAAGTTCTCACATTTGGGACAAACTTCTCGTAGCATTCCATCACTGTCTCCATTGTCTCAAACATACAAATCAGACGGAAGAAAAAGGAACTGAAATAAACAAAATTCACACAGCATTACAATTTAAACAAATATCACATTATACAGTGTAATGGACAGAACAAAACTACACAACAACAAAAACAAACAACACCACCATTTTGCCAACGTATCAAAAGTTATCATTTTAAAGGTACAGTCTATGGTATAAATGTTATAAAACAGTGTTTATTACTTTAAGTTCAAATTCCAACATAAATGTAGTTTTAATTTATTCGTTAGTTGCTTACTAGTTTTAAAACATTCCATAATTTTCGAATGCAGCAAAAGCTAAACCATGACAACTGGATCGACCATGAGGGATCGATCTGATGACCAAGGCACAAAGTGCTACACCCCTCTCCCAAACTCAGATCATGTCTGGATTTTGTCGAATATAAAAAATATTTCTGATGCCAATATAACCATTAATAAAAATGTACTGAGTGCACTATTAAAGAAAGAGATTAAATAAAAGGAATGTACTAGTATATAGATTCTCGGAATGCGTCCCCTAGCAGAGCAATGTTATTTCCTGTGTTGAGAACTGCGTCCAGTTTCATGGCAAGGTCAAGGTCATGAAGGTTGATGAAGCACTGAAAGTATATCAGAAAGGTCATCACGTTACCCCACAAAATGGCTACAGTTTATTTATATGAACAGTTTATTTATTTAGTTTTTAAACCTTTTTAATGGAATTTCTTTTGTTAATTTTTTTTTCTCAATTATACAAATGCATTACATTTATAAACTTACTCAAATAAAAGAGCATGAAACAAATACAATTTCAATTATCATGTGAAGTTTACATTTCTACTATCTCGTTTTATTTCTCACCTCGATTATTATGTACATTAAATAGCAAAGAGTATTATCATTCTAAGAATAGAATAGAAAAGTACTTTATTTAACAACACACTCAACACATTTTATGTACAGTTATATGGCATCAGACATATAGTTAATGACCATATTGATAGTCAGAATGGAAACCAGCTGCCGCCACATAGGCTACTCCTTCCAATAAGCAGCAAGGGATCTTTTATATGCACCATTCCAGACAGGATAGTACATACCACAGCCTTTGGTACACCAGTCGTGTGATTATTATCATTCTAAATTAAAATTTCTATATAGTTTTTTTGATAAAGAGAATAATTATTATGAAAATATTGATGTAATAAATCAATTTTGTTTTTATCTTATGATTTATTAGTTACTCACCTTTGTCATAGCTATGGAAAAAAAGTCATCTACAAAAAACAAACAAATATTCAATAAAAAACAAATTGAAGATTCTGTTTTCTTCTTATTTTGTCACCACCTGTTACGAATATGCAACAAAATTGACTGTAAACATTTAAATACAAACAGCTAACTGGGGGTTAAAGTAGTGTTGGAAAGAGAATAAAGATTATTTTAGTTGCTTCTTTCATATTAAACTGACAAATAAATGATTTATAAATATTTAATAGGTTAGCTAATTTAAATTCATGTTTGGGCTCTCATTGAGGTACAAATTGGTGTTTACTATTATATTTAAAATAATGATGTAACAACAACAACAACAATAATAACAACAATAAAAAAGAAAGGGAGAGAGAGAAGTGTTTTATTTAATAATGAACTCAACACATTTTATTTATGGCTATACGGCATCAGACATAAAAATCCATGAGTGTGAAAGGAAACCTGCTGCTATTACATGGGTTACTCCCATTAAGCAGCAAGGGATATTTAATTTTATTTATATAATCCATCCTAAACACAGTACAGCACACACCACAGCCTTTGTTACACCAACTGTGGAGCACTGGTTGGAACAACATATAGCGCAGTGTTCACCATGTGGGACCATTCTGGTGACTCACCATACCATGAGCAAACACTTCATCTCTGATCTATACGCCCCTCTCTCTTTAGTATAAGAAATTGCACAATGAGAAATCCTCGTTAGCTACAGTGATGAATTATGGAAATGTAGCCAACTCACAGTCTTCCTTGTCTTGAGGTGTGAATTCCTTGTTCTCCAGGTAATCAACAATTAGCTGTAGCATGGGAGACTGGATGTCTGCAACACAAAACATTCAGAAGCTGCTGTAAAAATTTTAATGCTAATAATTTTCTACACAAGACTCCAGATGCAAATTGTATTTCAGACAGTGCTGTATATTTTTGAATGCTAATGAATTTTCAATTACATAAAAAAAATTGCTAATCAAAACATTCAAAACACTTAACTACAAGCCTCAGTATCGCATTGTACTTTGCTATACATTTCAGAAATCACTATACTTTTCAAATGGTAATAAATTTTATATTACCGGTACATAAAAATGTTTGCTAAACAAAACATTCAACACATTTTGCTACACATATTTCAGAAATCATTATACAAATCTGAATGCTAATTAATATTCTATTACAATTCTTGCTAATAAAAACTGAGAAAAAAAATATATACCCCAAGTCCTAATTAAAATTAAACAAAAAATGAACCATATGTTTGATTGTTACAAAGACAGGAGAGAGAGAGAGAGAGATTAGAGTGAGGAGGAAGGAGGGAGAGAGAGAGAGGGAGAGAAAGAGACGCAACACATTTTATTGATAGCTATTTGGGATAATCTGTGTGTCTGACATTCAGCCCACTTTACTACATTCCTTATCAAACCATATTTTGCTTCTTACATGAGGGAAACAGAGAAATATGTACCAAGTGAGAGAATGAATGAATGAATATTTAACGACACCCCAGCACAAAAAATAAATTGGCTATTTGGTGTCAGAACAAGGTGAAAAATGGTCAAGAGTAAAAATTACAAATCATTAAAACACAGTGTAAAGAGCTGTGCCAAAAAATAATTGTATCTCATTAGAGATAGTTTACAACTGATGATAAATTGATGTTTGTTTTAAAAATTTCAAAACAAGATTCCACCACATCTATGTTACCAAATATATCTTTCCTTGCCTTACAGAGTGAGAGAGACAGAGAAAGATAAATGCAGTGAAATTTCACTGAAGGCCTAACTGGTTTATATTGTGTGTCACTCACCGTCATGGTTGTAGAACATGAAGATTATGTGTCTCCACGTGGTCAGAGAAGGCTCTGGAAGAAATAATAATAATAATAATAATAATAATAATAATAATAATAATAATAATAATAATAATAATAATAATAATA
>JAVCKW010436620.1:0-16735 GCA_034780715.1 Peltospira delicata | reverse complement strand
CCCTGCTCCCCTGGAATCTTACCCGGGAGCTGATAGCCGCACCACGAGCTGTGACGTGTGGTTAACTTGGCGCTTACAACCTTTTTACAAGACATGCTCTGACTGATCTCTTTAGGCAAACAGACAACACCTGTTTCTCTGCACCCTTCTTGTAAATTCAACAATGATACAGCACTGATTCATGCTCAAAAAATCCTAAATTAAACAGAAGACAACACCTTGACGCTTCAGAGGGGTAAAAAAATATTCCTCTATGGGGAACAACAGAAAAAATGTTAAAAAAGAGAGGTTCAAAATGATAAAAAATCAGGTCTATATTCTTTCCGCAGCTCTATTGGTTTCCATCGGTTTTCTTTTGGAAACCAAGATAACAGTCGGGGATGAACTAACAGAAATTCAGCAGGTTACCGGTTTAAAAGCTGAGTCTATTTCTTATGAGAATATTATTAAAGGAATTGCTCCTGATAACTTTCTTACTCATAGCGGTGCGGCTTACAAACCCAGTTACAACGAGGATCCTGCCATCCCGGCGCAGTGCTGGATTGAGACCAGTTATGGAACCCAGAATGCCTGTAAATACTGTCATACGAATTATTTAGCTGAAAAAAGACATGGGAACTCATTTCCCATTGCTGAAGACCAAATTCTTTTCAGTTTTCCTTCTCCAAACCTTAATAGGGTACACTGGAAAAACATAATCGATCCTCATGCTGTCGTTCAACGCCTGCAAAAAGAAAATATCCCAATACCAGAACCTAGCGATACTGAGAACTTAACGTATATTAGAATGGATAATTGGCGAACTGCATATCGGAAGGCCAGATTAACGAATGATAATTCATGGAATAATTTGTCTCATGCTGACTCCGCATTTCAACTTTTCCCTACATTGAATCCTGATAACCTTTTCCCTTTTTCGACTAATGATCCCACCTCCGCCGGCAAACATGGATATGTAGATAAGGAGGGTTTTATTCGAAATAAAGAAAATAAATATACCGGCTGGCGAGCAGTAAATTTCTTTCCTTATGGGATATTTACACCACTTACCGGTTCGGTGAGTGGAATTTACATAAGGTTGCCTGGCAAATTTATGAAGAAAAATGGAAAAATAGACATCGAAATTTACAAAATGAATCTGGATTTACTGGAAAAAAATATAAAAAATGTCAAATTTACCACTCCTCACTATTATGGCGAGGCTGTCGACATAAAGGTAAAAAATGGTTTCTTTCCGCTTGGGACGGAATTTGCCCATCCACTACATTATGTGGATTTAAATGCTGATGGTGAAACCGGTTCTTTTCTAGACGGTCTCAACGAAAATAAAGAATCGGACTTTGAATTTCCAGGAACTCGCTCAAAAAGGGTTAAAGAAATCAGACACATGTACAAGTGGAAGGATGTCGACCTTAAAGACATCGGACCGAGCAAGGAAACTGACGATAAAAAATTTTCCAGTGTTATTGGCAAGGAAGGAAAGGGATGGATCGATAATGGCGCCGGCTGGATACTTTCTGCCTTTATCGAGAATAGAAAAGGAGAACTCAGGCCCCAAACAACGGAAGAGTTACTCCAGTGCAAAGGATGCCACTCTTCCGTCGGAGTCACAATCGATAGTGTCTGGTCTTACCAAAGGAAACTCCCAGGTAACAAAGGCTGGGGAGAGATGAACTATGGCTTGTATAGAAAATCATTACCCAATCAAACACAACTCCAAGATTATTATCATGCAGATACGAAAATGGGCGAGTTGGAGTATTTCTACTATACGGTAGTGGGAGCAGATCTGTTTGGCGTGATGCCACAGGAGATAAAATCAGAGCTTACAGCATATGCAGAAAAAAATAATCTCAACAAAATTCTGGTACTAAAAAATAACTTCAATGATATTTTTGACGATGAAAAACTTAAAATGACCGGAAAAGAAAAGAGGAGGGAACTTCTTCAAGAACGGACCAAAATTATGCGGCATTATGCCCAGTCCCTGTCATATCTTTATCACGAGACAATATCCGACAACGACTACGTAAAGGGAAATATATTCTATCCGACAAAGAATACTATGCTGGCCAACATCGCCAATTATCGACGGATTGTGCTGGATCAAAGTTTTAATTTGGGAAAAAACACCTTTGGAACCCAACCTGATTCTGTGCCCTTTACCTTCTTGTCAGATGGAACAGTTGTTAATGGCAACAACAAAATTATTCCGATCGGAGCTGTTATAGATAGCCGCCCCTGGGGAAAAAACGGGGTTGGAACAACACCCACTGGAATCGTCAAGGTCAACAGCAAGGGAGAACCGGTTGATAAAGAAGGAAAGGTTGTTGATATCAAGAAAAATGCTGAAAAAGCGGTGGGCCATGTTACACAAGGTGGAACCTTTGAAACACTCTACAATCCCATCATAACGGGAAATCCGGTCAAAAAGTAAAGAACAGAAAATACTTGAACCGGCCCAGAAAAGTCACAGTTTCTTGTTATTATAAAGAAAATATGACAAATTAGTGGTGTGATATGCAAGCTTATCAGGTAAGGTCCCTTTAAAGGCTTGCACATGATACGATACCAAAGTACACGACAACACAATCTGGAAAGTTTCAACCTTCCCTTTGGCGCCAAACTCAATCCTGAAAATGGTTGGGTTAAATAGAGTTTGGCGATTCTCTGGGATAAACATGCATCAGGCTATTACAAAAGGGACCTTGAAAAATTAAATTTTTCATTCAAAGTCAGGTAAGAGCAGACTTCGAGACATTCGAAAAATTTTACCACGAGGGATATTCTCCCTGGATAAAATTTTAAGCATAATGAGGTGAGCGGAGTGAAACGAAGGCTCCCCAAATTTGACCGAAGTAAGCGAGTAAAGAGACTCCGAAATACAATTTTTCAAGGTTCCCAAAAGTATAAGTCCTACTCAATGTCGGCCCGGTAGGGATGTCCGGCCTGTGATTGGAGCAGTCATTATTTAAATATTCCATATAAAAATCAACATTATTTCCATGAAGGAAGCAACAATACGTTTTATAGGTATTTTACAAAGCGATATCACGAATCTTGCTGATGTCCCGAAGATTTACACGGAATCCGACAGGACTGGTACTCTTAAGATAGATCCAGAATATCAGGATGGTCTTGATGGTATCCATGCCGGTCAGACAATTGTTGTGCTGTTCTGGCTCCACAAGGCCGCGAGAGACATTCTTAAAGTGTATCCCCGTGGTGACAAATCAAGAGGCCTGCACGGAGTGTTTGCCACCCGCAGTCCCATGCGACCAAACCCAATTGCAGTTTCCGAGCTGACGGTTACGGCAGTCCACGGCAATCATATAGAGGTGTCGGGACTGGATATTCTTGATGGAACACCAATCGTTGATATCAAAAAGAAATTATAAGGACCACGCAAAAAAATAAATACCAAATAACGTGCTGGGCTGGAGAGTTTGTTTTTTCCGATGTTCCGCCGAACCTCATCATGAAAAAACAACCAATAGAACAGGATCAAACAGCTTTTCAAACCGCCTATATCTTTCTCCTGTCACTGAGTCATTTTGTCCATGACGTCTATTCGTCCTTTCTTTCCCCCCTTCTGCCGCTTCTTATTGAAAAACTCTCTCTGAGCCTCACCCAGGCCGGCTTTCTTTCCGCCGTTATGCAATTGCCGGCCCTGATGAACCCGATATTGGGATTGATTGCTGATCGGGTCAGTCTACGATATTTTGTCATCTTAGCCCCAATGCTGACGGCAATCCCCATGTCCCTCATCGGCCTTGCTCCCTCTTATGGAGTTCTGCTGCTCTTGCTCTTTTTCGCAGGAATAAGCGTTGCCTTGTTCCATGTCCCGGCTCCGGTAATGATTGCCAAGATGGCAGGTTCAAAAAAAGGGAAAGGGATGAGTTTTTTCATGACCGGCGGTGAACTGGCCCGAATGATAGGTCCATTGGTAGCGGTGGCCGCTGTTTCCCTTTTCGGCCTGAGTGGTTTCTGGCCCATTATGATTGTCGGTATAACCACTTCCGGCCTGCTGTTTTACCGGTTTAAAAATGTGAACCTTTCTTTTCACAATAAAAAAAATACAACATCACTTGCAACGACCTTTACCGGTATGCGCCATATCCTGATGCCTCTATCGATGATCCTTGTTGCCCGCAGTTTCATGCACGGATCTCTCACCGCTTTTTTGCCGACCTTTATACAACGCCAAAGCGGTAATATATGGATGGGTGGGTTTGCTCTGGCCCTGTTTGAAGCAGCAGGGGTGGTGGGTGTTTTAATGGCGGGCTCGCTAAGTGATTATTTCGGTCGCCGACGCATGCTGTTTATTTCCCTGGTATGCGCGCCCATAACCCTTGTCGCATTTGTATTGGGCGATGGGTGGGTTCGGGCATTGGCCCTGTCAGGAACAGGATTGATGCTGCTCTCCACGACTCCGGTCATGCTGGCCCTTGTTCAGGAACATGCCAAAGATAGTCCGGCTGCAGCCAACGGAATGTTCATGATGATAGCTTTTGTCGCCAGATCAACGGTTGTGATTCTTATCGGGCTGATTGCCGACCATACCAGCCTGGAAACAACATATCTTATCAGCGCCGCTGCCGGCCTGATCGGTATACCGTTTATCTTCATGCTGCCCAAACATAGAAAATGACCAGCCGTCACCAGCTCTATTTTCTTTCGCCGCACATCAGCACTGCCACCTGAGCAAGTAAAGCTACCACCGCCGTATCCACATGCAGGATACGAGGCCCCATGGTAAAAGGATAAAATCCATGGTCAACAAACTGTCGGCATTCATAATCAAGAAATCCGCCTTCCGGACCGACGGCAAGTAAAATTTTTCTCGTTTTTACTCTTTTTCTTCTTGATAAAACCGTATTTTCAACAGCTGCGAAAGAAGAAGAAAAAAAAGTATTGAGAGAACCCTCAGCCATCGGATGGGCCAGCAAGCCGGTTCCGCCAAGGGTGGGAAGGACATCCTCAACAAAAGGTTTGAACTGATGATAGACACAAACTTCAGGCATGTGGGTATCCATGGCCTGTTCCATACCTTCGAGTAATATTTTCTTAATTTTTTCTGGAAAAAGCACAGGGGTGTGAAAAAAGGACTTTTCCACCCTGTGGCTACGGATCAGATGAAATTTGCGTACGCCCAATGTCGTTGCCTGCTTTAAAATCCGCTGCAACATAATCGGCCGCGGCAGAGCAAGAATCAGTTCAATATCCGGCGGTGGCGTTGGTGGTGTGGACAGTGTAACCAGCAGATGCACGGATTCCCCGTCAATGTCGGTAATGTCCGCTGTTCCCGTCAGTCCATTTACTTCACCGACCCGTAGATGATCACCTTTGCTGAGGCGCAAAACAGTGCGAATATGTTCTGCCCGGAGATCCGAAAGTACGACCATGTCGCCATGCCGCTCCTGCGCTGTAAAAAGTAACAGATTCATAGCAACAACTTTTTTCCTTTTTTATTTTGCCCGTTGTATAGTGTATTCTGAATATATTTGTCCCGTAGAGCAATAAAAAACAAAAAAATTCAGGATGGCTCTGCCTTTTCCCTGGTCCCTACTTACCTATTGTCGGCCTGTGTTACCCATATACATTTTCTTGTCAACATTTCTTGCCATTATTTTCCTACCCGTTGGAGCGATATTGGTCATAGTGAAAAAAAAATACAGGGGCCGTACCCTGCAACGTCTCGGCCTGACGCTACACACCTGTTTACCGGAAGACCAAAAACAAAAAGCCGGGGAACCAATCATATGGATACATGCCCTGTCTGTTGGTGAAGTTACCTCTGCTCTACCCTTGATTCGCGGACTGCGAAAACACTATCCGGAGGCAATTCTCTATTTTTCCACAACAACAAACACTGGTTTTTGTACAGCAAAAAAATTGAGCGGCTCGCTTGTCGATGCTGTTTTTTTTGCTCCTTTTGACTTTTTTTTCAGTGTACATCACTTTATTAATCTGCTCCACCCTTCCCTTTTCATCCTTGTGGAAACTGATTTCTGGCCGGGATGGCTTCGGCAGCTCAAGCAAAAAAAAATCCCCTGCCTCCTGGTCAATGGTCGTTTTTCCATGCTGTCAATTACCAGATACCAGCGTTTCAGTTTTTTATTTAAACCCATGTTTGACTGTTTTCAACTCCTCTCTCTACAGACTACTCAGGACATGGAGCAGCTAAAAAAATTAGGAATTGCAGGCAATAAAATCAAAAGCCTCGGCAACCTGAAATTTGATGCCCGGCCAGGCAAAAACGCCCAACCCGCACAATCAATACAACGCTCTGATCTGGGAATTCCTGCCATCGGCCCCGTACTCGTCTGCGGATCTACCCATAATGGGGAAGAAGAAATCCTTTTTGCCGCCTGGAAAATAATACAAAAACAGATCCCTGATCTTTCATTGGTCATTGCTCCTCGTGATATTACCCGTGTCGTCGCCATCGAACATCTGGCCCATAGCACAGGCCTGTCAACAGTGCTCCGATCGAACAAGCAGATACTCCCGGCCGACATTTACCTGCTTGATACTCTGGGTGAACTGGCCGCCTGTTACCAGTTGGCGGATATTGCCTTTATCGGCGGCTCACTTGTCCCGGCCGGTGGTCATAATCCGGTGGAGGCTGCAATTACCGGGATTCCCGTCCTGTTCGGCCCTCACATGGAAGACTTTTCCGAAATCAGCCACGACCTCATCGCCGCAGGTGGGGCAACCACGGTCACCGGCAGCCATGAAGTTGCCGGCCAAGTCATACAACTGCTGCGTGATGGAGAAAAAAAACGGGCTATGGGAAAAGCGGCAAAAAATTTCGTCGTCACCAGCCAAGGGGTTGTCAATAATCATTTGCAAGAAATTAAACGGTTACTTGCTGCCCCTTCCCAAAAGGGCAATGACTGATTCCTCTCCTGCCGCCACCGTTCTTGACAATCTTCTTCTGCCTGCCACCCTCTGCTTTATAGCAGGCGCAGCCCTGGCCGGGTTCCACCTGTCTCCATTCCCCTTCCTCGGCAGCGACCATGTCCCGGCAGAAATCCCTGTTGGAATTATTGGAATATTCGGCCTGCTTTTTCTTTGTCGGAAGGAACGAAAATCCGCATATTATCCCAACGAATCAGAAGTGTACCGGCACTTCAACAACCGTGACAATTCTACCGCGTTAAAACTGGCCGGTCTGTTTCTGTTTTTAAGCATAGTCGGTTTTACGCATACCTGGTTGGCCCTGCAGCCGCCGTCGGATCCGTCTCATATCTACAACCGGATTACTGAAAAAACACAGGTTACCTTGGAGGGAGAGGTGACAGGACTGGTAACCATATCAGATAAAAAATCCACCTTTGTCCTCTCCGTCTCACGTATCCTTTACAGGAAAAAAAAAGAAGAAGCCGTCATGCAGCACGCCGTCGGCAAGATCCGGCTCTCCATGCGGGGCAGCGCTCCCGCTTCCGTTTTTCCAGGACAAACACTTCTTGTTGTAGCATCAGTCGATAGAATTCATAACTACCAAACACCGGGAACCTTTAATTATGTTCTTTACATGCGTAATAAAGGTATTTTCTGTTCCGGCTGGATAAAATCTTCCCACCATATTTTAGCCGAACCAAAAAAACATTTGAATAGCGCAATCGATATACACTTGTCGGCCCAACGACTTCGGCAGCACATAGACCATTTTTTGCGACAACATTGCGACAACATTACCGGCGGTCTGTACCGGGCACTCCTTATCGGTAACAGGAGTGGACTTTCCAGGGAAACCATCGATCATTTCGCTCTGACCGGCTGTATGCATCTACTGGCAATTTCCGGTCTGCATATGGGACTACTCGCCTTGCTCCTTTATGGAATGGTTTACTGGCTGCTGAAACGCAGTCAATGGCTGTTGCTACATACCAATGCAGCAACCATGACACTTTGTTTGACTTTTCCCGTCCTCTTTGGCTATGCCTTTATTGCCGGGCTGAATGCACCCGTTTTCAGAGCGCTGATCATGGCAGGTTTCTTTCTCCTTGCTGTTCTTTGTAACAGACAACACTCGCTCTTTCATCTCCTGGCAGCAGCCGCTCTTGTTCTGTTGACGCTGCATCCGCTTGCACTCTTTACCGTATCCTTTCAGCTCTCCTTTGCAGCCCTTATCGCCATTGCTCTCATCACGCCCTATCTTCATGCTCTGTATCAGACGAAGAAATCGCAAGAGAGAAAAAAGCGCTTCAACACAATATTACGCTGGCCCCTGACCGCTTTTCTTATCTCGCTTGCGGCTACCGCAGGTACACTGCCCCTGCTGCTCTATCATTTCAACAGGTTTTCTCCCATCGGTCCCTTAATGAACCTGATCGTTGAACCCCTTCTCTGCTTTATTGCTTTACCTCTTGGGCTGCTTGCAATACCTCTGCTAACGGTTGCACCGGAATCGGCAAAAATTTTATTTTCTTTAGGCGGTCATGCCCTGCACCTTGCCAATAGCCTCACAGCCAGGACAGCACAATTCTCCCTGGCATCCATATGGACAATAACCCCGTCCATCGGAGAAATAGTCGCATATTATCTGCTGCTCATTCTCCTGATGTGCAGACAATCCCAATCAACCGGGAAAAACAAACTCCTCATTCTTGGCGGCTTTATCCTGCTGTTCCTTCATTTCACCGCTGGATTATATCTGCCGAAAATGATTCATTTTCATCATGAAAGAAAAGCCCGTGTGTCTTTTCTTGATGTGGGCAAGGGAAGTTCCACTCTTCTGGAATTTGCCGACGGAACCACCGTCCTCATTGATGGCGGCGGCAGTTCATCAGATCGATTTAACGTCGGCAGACAGGTTATCGCACCGTTCCTCTGGAAACAACGAGTCTGGCGTATCAACACGCTGATTATCACCCATCCTGATAGTGACCACTACAATGGTCTCGAATTCATTGTTGATAAATTTCATCTAAAAAACGCCTATATAAACGACCAGCCGATTCAATCTCATAATTATAAAACCCTGATAAATACCATAAAACAACGGCAAATACGCCTGACCACACCACAATCCGGACAAATTCTGCATGCTGATTCTCTCTGCCGCCTCACCTGTATCGGCATGACAGGACTGGCGAAAAAAATTGACTCGGATAACAACCAGGGGCTGGTCATGAAACTGGACTGCGGGAAAAAATCATTCCTCTTTCCCGCCGATATTGAGCAGCAGTCGGAACGAATTCTTCTTAACCATAACAGATATCTGCGGGCCGATGTTCTGCTGGCGCCTCACCACGGCAGCAAAACATCATGTTCACATCCATTTCTCAGGAAGGTTGATCCAAAGTTAATTGTTGTCAGTGCCGGAGGAAGGCAACAGAAATTCTTCCCTGCCCCCCGACATCGAAGATGGTGGCGGAAAAACCATATTCCCTTCTTGATTACCGGAATAAATGGAGCTGTTTTTTGTACAACCGATGGCAAAAAACTGACAATCACAACCTGGCGGCATGAAACAGCCTGGGAATCAAGGGAAATCAGTCAAATAAAATGAACATTGTCAACAACACCGGTTTCATGATAGTGTAATGACCAATTGAAATACTTACCAACAAACGTCGTTTTCTGAAATTCATTTATCTATGCCGATCATACCCGGAAAAAAATGCCCTCGTTGCAAAACAGGTAACTATTCTCTTTTTCCCAAGCAACCCTGGTTTTTGAGGCTGCCCGGTGTGGGCCATCTTGTCTGCACGGATTGTGGACAGGATTTTTATTTTTTCGGGGGAATATCCTTACTTCACGAGCGACGCACCAGTGAACGGATACAACCACCTCATACCCTTTTGGTACGGTTTGGCAAAACGGATCAAAAATTTGCGCAGATTCAGGATATTACCACAGATGGAATCGGATTTACCTATACGCTTGACAAAAGAAATTCCCTTTGTGATTATTTTACCATTGATTTATTCAACTGCAAACAGGGTGCTTTCCTGAAAGATCTGCCGGTCCGGATCGTCTCATCGGAAGTGAGGGTACAAAATGTGGCGGGCCGACCTACGACCATGATGAAAAATGGAGCCCGATTCATTGAACTGAAGCGTACTCAAAAAAAACTCTTAGCTCACTTTATCCAGGCAAGCGACCTACAAGGACACAAGGGAACCTTGAAAAATTAGGATTTTCGTTCAAAGTCAGATAAGCGTAGCCTTCGAGGCATGTAAAAAATTTTACCACAGGCCGGATATTCCCAGGATAAAATTTTGAGCATAACGAGGTAAGCAAAGTGAAACGTAGACTTCGGGAGGTTGGGCGAGGTAAGCGAGGGACGAGACTCCGAAATACAATTTTTCAAGGTTCCCACAACAAAACAGAACATTTATACAATTCATCCTGGAGGATTGGTTCAAAGCCAAAAAAAGAGCGTATATTACCACAATATAATCCGCGCAACACGACAATCGCTGCAAAAAACAAGCAGGATTTGATTATTTGCTTTTCACGGGTTTCTAACAACATTCCTTACCTCGTCCTTTTCAAAATCCAGCCAGTCCGGAGTATATTTTCAAGTCACAGTCCAAAAATGACACAGCTCCACAGTCCTGAAGATAGCCGGGAATACAACATTTGGTGGGCTGATTTTAGATAAATTATCACTATAGAGGCGTCAAACTTCGGTGAAATCAACCGGAGGTTTTCGTAAGAACTTAACAAAACGCTGCTTTTCTATACAGTTGGTATAAGCATCCTCAGCGCTTATTTTCTTTTTTTCCAAAAGTTCCATAATGGCATCATCAATCGTCTGCATTCCGTATCGCTTTCCGGTCTGCATCACCGATGGGATCTGGTAGGTTTTTGCCTCCCTGATTAAATTTCGCACAGCCGGAGTGCAAATCAGAATTTCCAATGCCGCCACCCTTCCCTTTACATCGACCCGTTTAAACAGGGTCTGGGAAACGACCGCTTTCAATGCATCCGCAAGGGTGGAGCGTACCTGACCCTGCTGATTGGCAGGAAAAATTTCAATAACACGATCAACCGTTTTCATGGCATTCATGGTGTGCAGCGTGCCGAAAACAAGATGGCCGGTCATGGACGCCTCCATGGCCAGAGAGATGGTTTCCAAATCACGCAGCTCACCCACGAGAATAATATCAGGGTCTTCACGAAGGGCTCCACGAAGAGCAGCGGTAAAGGTTTTTGTGTGAGTACCGACTTCTCGATGATTGATAATACACTGCTGGCTCTTGTGGACAAATTCAATGGGATCTTCAATGGTTAAAATATGATCTTTACGGGTACGGTTGGCCTCATCAACAATGGCGGCAAGGGTTGTTGATTTACCTGAACCGGTAGGACCGGTGACAAGAACAAGTCCCTTGGGCAGACTGGCAAGCTTGGCAATAACCTTGGGAAGCCCCAACTGCTCACAGGTGAGGATATCGCTTGGAATCTCCCTGAAAACCGCACCGATACCATACTTTTGTTGAAAAAAGTTACAGCGGTAACGGGCCAGTCCGGGAATCTCATAGGCAAAATCCATGTCTCCGGTTTCTTCAAACACCTTGATCTTATCCTCCGGGCAGATCTCATAGAGAATATTTTTCAATGTTTCGTTATCCATGCTTTTGAACTTCACCCGTTCCATATCACCACGAATACGAAGCACGGGCTGCTGACCTGCCATCATATGAAGATCCGAGGCCCCTTCATCGTTCATTAGTTTAAAAAACGCATCAATCTGTGCCATTACTCTGCTCCCTGAAAAGAATTACCCGTATACAATACAAGCCAGCCGGTTTATCCTATAACTCTAAAAAACTACAATTTTACGAATATATCGGACTATATCATCCACATCGTCAAAGACTTCAAAAAGCAGTAAATCTTCTTCGGCGATTTTACCCGTTCCCAGCATCTGCTCCTTGATCCAGTCAACCAGACCACCCCAATAGGAGGAGCCGACCAGAATAATGGGAAAGGGTTTGATTTTCCTGGTCTGGATCAGGGTCAAGGATTCAAAAAGCTCATCAAGAGAACCCAGTCCTCCCGGCATGCAGACAAAGGCCATAGAATACTTCATAAACATAACCTTGCGCACAAAAAAGTACCTGAAATCAAGGGAGAGATTTACGTATGGATTTCCCTCCTGTTCATGCGGCAGATCAATATTGAGTCCAATGGATAACCCATCCGCCTCACTTGCACCCCGATTAGCCGCTTCCATAATACCTGGTCCTCCACCAGTGACAATCCCATAGCCAAGTTCGGCAAGCGTATGGGCTAGTTGTCGTGCTTTTTGATAATCTGGGTGGTCTTCATCTACTCGAGCGGAACCATATATGGTCACCGAAGGGCGTTTAATTGCGGACAGTGTATCAAATCCCTCAACAAATTCGGAAATAATGCGGAACATGCGCCAAGAATCACCCCGGCCCATGCTGTCAAGACAAAACCGGGTTTCCCGGTGAAGAGAAAAACGCCGATGATTACTCATAGTTCACCTATTTATCCGAAAATCAACTTAGGCATGTTTTTCATCCTAACCTATTGATTTTCATAGTTTGTTGTGCCGGTAAGGCATGATGGTTTATCCAAAAATACTCCTCAAGGGACTGTATTCTCGGTTAGTCTCATGGTTGATAGTGGCTGTAGCCTGGAAATCCGGCTCAGCCATGCTGGTTTATATGAAAGATTATACAGTTTCACAAAAATCTCTCAGCAAAAGCTCTGTTTCACGCCTGTCGGCTGCAAGCAGATTTTTTTTCTTCAGGAGTCTGTCCAGTACCTCTCCTGCCTGCTTTTTCTTTTCCTGGGCATCAAGAATTCTGGCCTGGATAATCATTGCCTTTGTATGGGCACGGGAAAGACGCAAGCTTTTTGCCACTGCGGATAGCGCCTCCTTATACCGGCCGACAAAAAAAAGTGCCCTGGCATAACGATACCAGGATTCACCTTCATTTTCGTCAAGGGATAACGCTTTTTCCAAAAGTAAAAATCCGGCCTCCTCACCTTCACCCTGCTCAACGTACAATAAGCCAAGCATGCTCATGCTTTCAACATCATGCGGGTGCAGTCGCAGAGCATTCTGCAACGACTGCATGGCTTTAAGCATTTCTCCTGTCCCTGCATATGCCTGGCCTGAAAGTCGGTGCAGGAGTAGTTTTCCATCATCATCCTGTGCCTGTCGCCATCTATCGAGCACGGCTAAGGCCTCCGGATACCGTTCCATCCGGCAGTAAAGACGACCTAACTGACGATAAATATCCGTACCGGCCATGCCGGAATGATAGTGCACAGCCAGAGCCTTTTCAAAATGTTCCAGTGCCAACAGATCATTTCCCTGTCGCAGATAGGCATATCCCAAATTTACCAAAGCCATATGATTATCCGGTTCCTGTGCAAGGACCCGGCTAAATGATTCTATTGCAGCACGAATCCGGCTCATTTCCATCAGAGCAACGCCAAGGCTGTTCAATAAATTTTTTTCTCCGGGATATAATTGCAGGCCCAATGAATATTCACGAACGGCCTGACGGAAATCACCTTCGTCAAAAAAATAATCTCCACTGACATTGAGACTGAGATGATCGAAAGCAACAACGCTTCCGGAATTATAAAAGGAGGCGTGCATCAAAGCCTTACGACAATTTCTGAGAGTATCGGTTTTGGTGAATTTCAAACAGGGATAACCACTAAACCCCACGGAAACGACATCACCGCTTGATGAGCAGAGAGAAACCGCCATTTCTTTGAACCGACTTCCATGATGCGACGACAAGGAACCGGTGGAAAAAACATAAACCTCATTATTCCCGCAGGCAACACAGTGCTCCTGTTTTGTCATTACAGGTGCGATCAATGCTGCTAAAGAATCAAATTTTTTATTATGAACGTCACGGGAAAACAGGGCCAGGCAAAAGGTATCCTTTCCACGCCACAAGCGACGTATTTTTTGCAATACCGTTGCATCCGGTAAAGAAAATGGATGATGAATATCCTTGCGCAACACCTCTGTATCACAAAGGCCAAAAGGTCCTCTTCGCTCTGCCACCGCCAGGGCTTTGCAAAGATCTGCCTGCAGGAATTTTTTTTTCTCACCTGCCAGAGACGAAAAGGCTAAATGTACTTTTTGCACACCTTTTCGTTTGAGATATTTCTGTAAACGATGAGCATAAAGACGACGTTGCTTTTGTCCATTACGTTCAACGACCAGGCCGAACAGGCCCTGCCCTAAAAAAAACAATGCCCTGTTATCCGTTGCTAACAGTAATCGGGCAAGATATTTTATTTTTCTGGATATTCCCTTATTTGATCGACGGATAAAATGAACACTGATCAGATACAATGCAAGCTGATTCTGTTCTTCCGAAGGCACCTGGTGTACGAATTGTTCCATGGCTCGGGCATTATGTAATCCTGTCTCAGGATCAAGATAGACCTGCCGAACCATTGCAAGATGTTCCTGGACAGTCTCCTGAAATGTATGTAACCAATCGGAAGAAAATTTTTTCAACAGGGCTGGGTCCGTATCAAAAAATATAAAAACCGCCTGTTGCTCATCGGCGAGTGAAATGGGACAAAGAAGGACACCGTCAATAAAGCTTGGAGCAGCGTCTTGCTCGGGTTCCGTAATAAATTGACAAATACGGGTGGAAAATTTCTGATCGACGAAGATAAAAGATTCTTTATTTCCTTCATACCAGAGCCGAACTGCTGCCGGCACAGGAAATAATCGCATAACAACCTGCTCAAGAACAGGAGCAAGCAGCGAGCAATCTTTCACTGTTAAACGTTGCGACTGATTAGTGTACATCAAAGTATAGATTCAGGAAAAAATACCCAGCAGGGTCTTGTGAAGAACTGAAATTTCATCATCAGCAACTGTCCGCATATCCAAGAGCAGACGATCCGCTTCAATACGGCCAATAACAGGAATATCCCGGCCTCGCAGGGCACGTTCCAGTTGATTGACGGCCAGGTGAATGGGGTTAACAGCAACAGCACGACTTGGTAAGTTTTGTTCCGGCATTGCTCCACCGCCGACACGGGAAACCGCATCTATTATGGAAAACGTACAATGACTTTTCAAATCTCTTCGGAGACGTCGCAATAAACGCCGTGCCCTTTTATCAACGACTTCAATGGGAGCTGAAATCATGGCCAAGGTGGGAATTGTAGCCAATGCGGTCTGTTCATCGCGATACAACCGAAGAATGGATTCAAGACCGGACAGGGTGAACTTATCAATGCGAAGAGCCCTGTTGAGTGGATTTTTTTTGATTGTTTCGATTATTGCCTTTTTGCCGACGATAACTCCTGCCTGGGGACCACCAAGCAATTTATCACCGCTGAAGGTCACGATATCTACCCCTGATGCGATGACCTCCTGAACGGTTGGCTCTTTCAGGAGTCCGTATCGACTAAGATCAACAAGGCAGCCGGAACCAAGATCCTCGACAACCGGAATTCCCTGTTCCCTACCAAGAGCAACCAATTCCTTGTTCTCGACCTCCTTGGTAAAACCGATGATTCGATAATTACTGCAATGGACTTTAAGAAGCAATCCTGTTTCTTCACTGATGGCTGCCTGATAATCACGAAGATGGGTTCTATTGGTCGCACCAACTTCAATAAGGGTTGCACCGCTTCGTCGCATCACATCAGGAATACGAAAAGACCCCCCGATTTCTACGAGCTGTCCCCTTGATACAATAACCTCCTTATCTTTTGCCAGGGTTTCAAGAACAATGAGAACAGCAGCGGCATTATTGTTGACAACAAGCCCAGCCTCTGCTCCGGTCAGTTCACAGAGAAGATCCTCTACCAAGGAATAACGACTGCCTCGCTTACCGGTTTTAACGTCAAATTCAAGATTAGAATAATGTATGCCGGCTTTATATATTGCATCCATTGTTTCAGCTGGAAGTAATGACCGCCCAAGATTTGTATGAACAATGACTCCGCTTGCATTAATCACTTGCAGGAATTGAATTCTGTCTTTTTTCAGAATGTGATCAATCATCCGAGGGAGCATCGTAGAGAGCGTTAATTCATTTTCGTTACCAAGTTCATGTCTGAATATACATTGTCGCTGCTTTTCAATAAACTCACGTATGCCCGTTTTTAAGGTGGAATGAGGGACTGAACGAAGACTTTTCTCAGAAGCAAGGGCGGCGAGGCAGTCATCAATTTTTGGTAGCCTGCAAAGGAGTTTTTGCAGATTCGCGTTCGGAGTCACGGCTGGAGTCAATTTATTACCCATGATAGTAGGCTGTTTATTTAAGTTCTAACCAAATGTAGTAAGTTTGATTAAAGGTGTAATTTCAGGTTATTATCCTACCTTAAAAATCGAAGCAAAACCTAATCTTGGTCACGAAGGGAGTAGTGGTAATCTTTAAAACAGGAGGATTGCCTTGTCATATATTACGACATCATGAGGGAGCAAAGCAATGGGAAAAGAGAATTGAATGGAATGTGATTCTTTTTGCAATTTAAAAAAAAGCACTTCAAACAGAAAAAAACCATTGACTTCGCTTCTTCGATACTGTAATTTCTTCGCCCGTTGCTCACAGAAAAGTTTGGTTGAGCAACAAACTATTTTAGAAAAACTCTTGACCTCTTTTGAAAAAGAGTTTAAACTTAAATAATGCTTATTATGAGCAATTTTAAGATGATGGATAGGTATCCGGCATCTTTTTTTGATCTTTGAAAACTGAACAGTAAATAGAGCGGGCCAAGTTAATAATTTGGTTTTTAATAGTAG
>JAVCKW010434403.1:0-16760 GCA_034780715.1 Peltospira delicata | reverse complement strand
GTCGGCTCTGTGTTGGGATGCCTATCTCAACATAATCCACGTGTGTTGAGATGGGCAGGTCAAAACATGATGTCTAGTCCAGGCATCGTCGATTGTGTTTTCCGATAGCCCACACCCGAGCGCTATAGTTCGGAGCACTGACTCTTCGCCGATATTCAGGTTGGCGACAAAAAAGGCTCGAAACAGCTTTTGGTGCAGATCATAAAACACATCGGCCCCGGCGGATTTGGCCGCCTCGGCAAGAAGCAGCGCCTTGCGGGAATTGGTTGTAAACGTGCGATCCGAAAGCGGCAGTCCTTCACCTGATACCAATTGCTTTAGATTGTCCATCAACATTTGCCAATGTGCTGCGGTATAGCGGAGTTTCGACAGCGGCATGCCTTCGGCGGGCGTTTCCGGATGTATCTCGATAAAACGCCAGTTGATTTTCAGGTCATACGAATCACGCAGCTGCTGCAGCCGCGCATCACCGACATAGCAAAACGGACAGATGTAGTCACTATAGGCGGTAACCAGCAATTCAGGTTTGTTATCCATACAGTCATCATACCCTTGGCCGATTTTCCCGAATGCTTCATTTGCGGACTGCATTGCCCTGACCATGGCATCATTTCCGGAATCAACGACTCAGCGCGCGGCGTGGTAATCGTCACACCAGTCATTGGCCCCTAAATAGATGTCATTGTGCAGGCAGAGGCCGTCGTCCTTACGCACCGAGGCGCGACCTGAACTGAGGCAATTCAGTCCCTTGAATTGCGCTTCAAGGTAATCGGGGTCGTTGCGAAAATGCCGACACCGTATGCAACGCTTTGCTTGATCCGGGTTGGTACTCATAATGATTTTCTCCTGAGAAAACGAGAACGGCTCTGATGAGGCCGAGTGATGTCAAACGCGCCGCCCGTAACCGTCCCGGGCGGCGCTCGCCGGTCAATGACTGAGGTTTTGCCAATAGTGGGCAAAAATAATGGTGGAGAGGATAAAACCCAGCAATACGTTCACTACGACGCCGGTGGAAAACGCGATCACCGGTTTCGAGCCGGTGCTGGCCAATTCACGAAAGCGGGTGGTCAAACCAATGCTGAAGAAACAGAAAATAAACGCCCAAGTGCGCAGCGCTTTGATTGGCCCGACAAGCTCGGGTTTTACCACGCTGTTATAATCAGCAAACGTATAGCTGCTGGATACGATGGTGATAATCACCGAGGCAATAATAAAACCCAACACAAATTTGGGGAAACGCCACCAGATTTCCGCAGGATTCGGTTTCGTACCGGCTTTACGCTCCCAGCGTGTGGTGGCAACAATCGCCAGCACAAACGCCCAGATACCGATCCAGACATCGCGACCAACCACCTTCATCAGCGTAAAACCCCACACGGCATCATCCGGTTTGCCGGGTATGCCGGGTACATTCCCCGCCAGGTTGCCATACGCCTGAGCGGCGGCAAAACCGGCGGCGTCGGCAAACTCGGAGGTACCGATCCAGGCGCCGGCAACGCCCGTATGCAAATGCATGAGCCGCGATACCAGCGGCAGAAAGAAAATCATAACAATGGCCCAGATGATAACCAGTGTGATGGCGATGGGCGCATGCTCTTTTTTGGCGCCGACCGCACCCGCTATCGCAATGGAGCCGGAGACGCCACAGACCGCACCGCCCGCACCCAGTACGGCACACAGCCGTCGGTCAAGCCCCAATTTCTTGCCCACAAAAAATATTGTCAGGAAGGTGGTAATGGAGACGATTGACGCCTGTACGATAGCGACAGGTCCCGCCCAGACAATCAACGTAAACGGCAGTGTTGCACCCAACAGTACGATACCGATCTTGATGTAGTATTCCACCCGGAATCCCGCATCCATCCAGCGCGGCAGACCAATAAGATTGGAAATAAGCATGCCGAGCAGCAGCGCCACCAGCGGTGGTTCCAGATTATAGTGATGCGCCTGATCCCACGCACCGACCATAAAAATCAGTATCGAACAGACATAAACGAAAATAAACGACGGGATATATTCCGCAAGCTTGTATCCCATGACACGGGTGCTCACCGTAAATATGGCCAGCCAAAGAACAAACTGCGCAATGTATTGGCCGAGATGCGACCCGAAATCGGACATCAATTGCCCGACGTCGTGCCAGCGATGCGGGGTGATGGCTATCCATTTGATGCTGCCTCCGCTGAAAAAGAAGGCAACCGCCACCAGCACGATACCTATCCCCACCCAGATGGCCCACCAGTCCTCCTTGAGATAAAGCTCCTTCCAACCGACGCTCGTGAGACGCAGGTCATCGGCCTCCTCGTCCCACTCTTTTTGCGTTCCAGTCAGTTCTATCGAATTTTGATCGTCTTGATTCGCCATGGAATCCTCCTCTTCTCCTGTTGGTCAACAACTTTGTTGTCTGGAGTACGTTCCGGTAGCACCGTTCGCGGCGTCGCCGACTGTGCGGGTTAGCCGGGCGGATTGAACAGATTCTCCGTAAACTCCAGGACCGGCAGCCTGATTTTCTGGCTGCCTCCGGAGAAAAAACGAGAGCAGGAGGGAATTTATTCCATCATCATATTTTTTTATTACTGTGGCGAAGCGCCGGACGGATGCGGGCTCAAACACTGCATGGCGCACCCTGCATTTTCGCCTGGTTCAGCGCCAGCACGGCGTGAATGTCCAATGGCATGCGTTCACGCGTCATGTAATAGAGAACATGGACGATTTTATCGAGACGTCCGGGATCCATGCGTGAGCCGAGCACACTGTAACCTGTATGCCCGATGCGCCATTGGTAGATGCTGTGTCCCCGGTGGTCGATCATCCGCAGCGGCATCGAACGATTGACCGCATCTTGCGATATCACCAGGCTGACCTTACAACCGCTACTCCCCAAATAACCGACATGAATGCCATCGGTAATACCTTTTTTCGTTTCCGCCGACATGCGATGCACACCGGCGTAGTGTAAATCAACCTTGGACAAGTCAGGAATATAGACGTCCGGCCCGATGTCATCGAGTGTGGTTTTCAGGGCTTTACCGCTGTCCTCCCGCCGCGCATCACTGACATCCGCGTTCAGCCACTGATAGTGCGCCTTTTCGGCGCGCGCCAACTCCGCTTCCAGAACCGGATCAGCCTGGCGCTGCATCATCGTAACGGCGCCGAATAAAAGGCCAAGCAGCGGCACAAGCAGCCATATCGCCGCGCGGGAATACCATGATGGTGACTCTACCGGTTCCGGCAGCGTGAAAGATTCACCACACGGAGCCAGTTCGGATGTCACTGCCTTGAGACGGGTCAGTCGTGCAACCTGGGCCGCCAGCCGTTTATCCAGCATTACTGCACGAGCAACCTTGGCGGCATCGGGTGGTGACAATTCACCATCAATATACGCATTGAGCGCCTGCCAGTTGATTGTCTGCTGTTTCATTTCCCTTCGCCTTTCGCGTGTGATGTCATTGATTCGGGCGACCCGTCGGCCATGAGTTCGAACAGTCGCTGCCTGGCGCGGCTGATCCGGCTCATCACGGTTCCCACCGGCACGTGTAACACGTCGGCACATTCCCGGTAACTAAAGCCAAGTATATCCACCAGCGTGATCACTTCGCGGTGGTCATGGCTGACTTTCTCCAGCAAGGAGCGAACCGTCAAATGGGTGATTATCATGCTGTCATTTGAAAAAACGTCTTGATCTTGCACTTTATTCCATAAGAGTGATTCATCTTCCAGCTGTTCCAGGCTGACCGCGCAGTCACCGCAACGACGGAGTTCGTCGCGGAAGGCATTGCGCATAATGGTGAACAGCCAGGCCCGGTAGGCGGATTCATCATGGGGTGTGTTTTTTGCCGCCAGCGCTTTGGCAACAGTTGTCTGCACCAGATCACGGGCATTCTCCCGATCTCTCATCAGACTGCAGGCGTATCCGTACAATCTGTCCAGATAGGCGAGCATGCGATTTCGTGCGGCTTTCCTGCTGACTCTTCTGTAAAAATGTGGACCCATGCTTCAAAGCTAACATCATAGGCAAAACTGAATCAAATTTAATCCGGGGCCGCCGTTATTGTGTACGCGATCAAACCAAGGTGTTCTACCCATACCCTACGTAGATCACCATACAACGTTCTCCTCCGATATTTCGGTATGAACACTACGTGGTACTTACACTCCCATTTGCTGGGACTTAAACTCTTTGAATTCGTCCATCGGTCTTCTCCTATATCGTTTTCTTGGCAGCTCACGAATTGGAGTTTGTCCGGTGGATTCCCGGATATGTCAAACTGCTACTGCCTCGCCGACAAAGCCGGGCGGGGTTCTCTCTATTGTTTAATCGCCGATGACGGCGTACGACCTGCCCCTGTCAGGATGTACGGCGAAACAGTGTCAAGTCCGACCGGTTCCTAGCAGATCCTGCTCCATCAGCATCATGGAGAGAGGAAAGGCTGGACATCCGACCAACATCGGACCTGAGTTTGTTTACGGAAGGTTGTTTTTCTTGATGAATACACCCGATGGGTTCTTTGCCTCAGTCTCGATATTCAGCAGATCGAGGACGGTATCAAAGATACCTGGCTGGGGATAGGATTTACGCTCATCGATCTTGACGGGAATGGAGGATTTTACCAGAAGAGGCACATGCGCCTGCTCGGGCGGCAAGTCAATGCCCGGCGGCATGCCGTGGAAAATACGACCGCCTTCGAATAGTGACTCTCCATGATCCGACACATAGATCAACACATAGGGCTGCCTGGACTGATCCAGCAGTTCAATGAGTTTTTTCAATACGAAGTCGGTATAAAGCAGGCTGTTGTCATAAGAGTTGTAGAGCGCATCCCGGGTGCACAGGTTGACATCGGCATCCAGGCATTGCGGCTTGAATAACTGAAACTCCGGAGGGAATCTTTTCTGATAGACCGGACCATGACTGCCTCCGCCAAGATGCAGTATCGCCAGCTTTTGACGATTCTCCCTATGTTGTGTCAAAAACGACTTGAGCAGTGGCAAAACATCCTCGTCATAGCATTTTCCATCATGGCCACAATCATGTGTGCGGATATCACGGACCGGTTCACAATTATCATAAAGGGAGAAGTTCGACAGGCAGGTGGTGGGTATAGAGAGCTTCCTGGTGATGGCCGCCAGGCGGTAGTCGCCACGGCGCAGAATTTTCCTCAGAGCGAACATGGTAGTGCCAATATCAGCCTTACCGTTCAAGGCATGCAGGCCTTTTACCTGCTGCAGAAGGGGGTTGGTGTTTACCCGGTCATAACCATAGAGGGAGAAATTCTTTTGTCGGGCTGATTCACCAATAGCCAGAACAACCAGCAGGTTTTCAGCTTTCGTCATCCGAGCCTTGATCACGATGGGCTTGCGGTAGCGCGCCACTACCTGGCTGGCCTTGTTGATCAGGATACTGGTACCGCCAGCAAGCACATTCACCGGAGTCATCTGATACAAAATGTACTTGTTGGAGATGTTGCCGGCGCGATGAATGCTGTTGTAGTTGGCATAGACCAATGCAATGCCGGTGCCGAGGAACAGGAAGGCGAGAGGAACGGAGGAGAGCAGATACCGGGCTCCTCGCGGAAAGTGGATGTCGGCTTTCAGTATCAGAACAAACAGCGGCAGGATCAATAGCACCACCCATGGCAACATCTGCCAGGATAGCAGGCCGGATACCTCGATGGGATCCGTATGCAGCGTATCGAGCACCATGCTGCTATCCACAGCCACATTATATTTGGCGATGAAATAACTGGCCATGATGCTGGTGAAGACCAGGAACATGGCCGCTGGTTTGATCAGGTAGCGATGGGCAAAAAACAACAGAAAGAAGGCAATGGAGAAACACAGCCCGAAAGCCAGCAGCGCTGACAAGCCTGACAAATCCAGCTCCTGAGGGGAGCGGAACCAGTGGGCAAGTTTGTTGATGTTGCTGGCATTACTGACCGCAAACACCAGGGTGATCAGAATAAGGGAAAAATGAATATGAGACAGACGAAAAAATGGCTTCATGGAGGGGGAGTAAAACTGATTTTTCATGGCGCAAAAAGGACAAAGGGTGGGCAGAATAGGAGATTCGTGCCCCTGCAGCAAGTCGAGCCTGACAAAGCTGTTAGGCTCCCAGGCGGATCTCTCGGGATGGGGCGGCGGTGGCAGGTTACATTGATGGAGCTGCACAATCCCAAGCTCTCCGTCAGCTGGTTTGGGTTCTTTGTGCCCGGGAGTGTAGTTCCCTGATGGTGATGACCAGCGCAGCCAGCAGCGAGATTCCACCCAATGGCATACCCCATAGACCCACCTCCATCAACGTCGCTTCCGCAGCCATGCCGGGCAGCGTCAATATGAGCAGCCGCCCTCCCTGTATCAGCAGGCCGCTGCCGAGCACCCCCAGTATGACCGCGCTGAAAATTGCTCCTGGTCGCAGCCTGCTGTGCTGTGCCTTCCTCCACAGCAACAGAAACAATCCGCCCCAGAGCCACCACATCATCACCCGCAGGGGGGACAACTCCATGCTGTAGCGCAGCACAGCACTGATCGGGGCAAATATCGTCTGCCAGAGGGAGGGTGGACCGAGATAATCTGCCACTACCGGCTGGATATCGCCGACACGGCGCTGCCGCAGCGCTTCCACCACCACCTGTGCCTGCTCTGGCCGTGACATCGGTATTCCTGCTGGGGTTCGAACAGTAGTCCATGTGCGCCAGGAACCGCTCCAGCCATGCCAATCTGAGGATGCCACCAGAACCAGATTGCGTTTCTTCGCCTCTTCGAGGATGGTGTTGCGTACGGTCAAAGGGATATCAGGATGGCCGGCATTGGCGATCTCGAAGCCGCTCAGGCCGGCGGCCGCCAAGCGGTGCACATCAGCAACTGAAAGCTTCCAGGCCAGGGCAATCACCGGTTCCTGATCCAGATTGTGGAGCCATTGTGTACTCCATTGATCGTCGGGCGGAAGCCAGCCAAGAGAAAGAACGCGTGCCTGGCCGGGTTCCTGCATTTCCGTGCCGAGAATGGCGTAGGGAGCTGTTTCATCCTTGTAGGAGTAGGCGGTGGACACCAGGGTTCCCGCAGGGCTGTAGTGTTCAGTGAAGGCTACGACATCAAAGCCGCGTGCCCGGTGTAATGCGAGGTTGTGTGCTGGCGTGACCAAGCCGTCATGGGAGTAGACGGTATGGGTATGGAGATCGGCTACGATGAGGCTGGGGTCGGTTACCTTGAGACTCCAGCCGGGCAAAGGCACCAGCAGGATAAAGCCCAGGTAGATCAGAAAGACTCCACCGGCAGCGGATGAGGCCCAAAGTGCATGCAGCAGATGAGCGGGTCTGAAGCAGTGATCTTTGTACCGGTGTCGGTAGAGCGTATATCCGGCTGCCAAAATGATGAGCCAGAGGAGTGTGGAGCAGGTGGCGATACGCGGATCAGGCTCCCCGGCAAGTGCCATGTCGAGTGCCAGCCACGGTTCGATCAGAGCACCGGTGATGGGAAAATCGAGCTCCACTCCCGAGGCTGGCCGGTAGTCGCGCGCGTCGAAAGGCCCCTGGGGATCGACCGGCAGGAGTGCGAGCAGGGTCAGCAGGAGCAGCGCAAATGTTACTCCAACAGTAATACGGGGTTGCTTCATTGTCGACCAGGCTCTTCACAAGTTAGTATGGCAGCTCAGGCTGCCATATCGTACATGCAAATGCTTTAGTATCGATTGATAAGTACGCATGCCCGCTATTTCTTACGGTTGGGGACAAGTGGCTCGCCTCGGGCAATTTTTTCCTTTATCTCGGCCACTGTCTTTTTTAGCGCAACATACCGCTCAGGCGTTGGTGGATGGGTGTCGAGCAGGGTTTTCTCCTTGGCTCCGGCAGATTCCGCTGCAAAACGACGCCAGACATTTTCTGCACCTTCGATATCAATGCCAGCATTGGCACAAATATACAGGCCAATGTAATCAGCTTCAGCTTCAAGGGGCGGAGAAAACGGCGCGGAAGCCACTGCCCCAGTCGCACCTGTATCGTCTTCCAGAGCAATCGACACAGCAAGGCCAAACAGGCTGGCAATCATACCCTTGGTTGGGTGACCCTTAATGTTATGCCCCAATTCATGCGCCATAACGATTGCCACATCACGGTCGTCAGGTAATAGGTGTAGCAATCCCGAGTGAATAGCAATGATGGATCCATCTGCATAGGCATTCGGCGTAGGGTCAAGCACGGCAATAACTGGATAGTGGCAAACCGGTTTGGCATCAACAAGGTTAAATTCCAGAGTTTTTCCATTACGACGAATCGTCAGGCTTAATGGATGGCGCTTTTGCGCAGCCTTGGCCAGCGTCTCATCCAAGGCTTCCAGTCCATCCGATCCGGTAGGCATCTTAATGCCATTCACAGCAAAAATTCTGTCGCCAAGCCGGATGCCTGCCTTATCACCGGCGAGTCCAGGTATCGTCCACAGTACCTGCAATTCACTGCCAAGTCCCAATTCGGCGCTGGCTGCATCGCGCAGCTCTCGCGGAAAGGAGGCTCGGTTAGCAATTCGTAAACCTGTCGAATAGGTGATTTCATTCCTGCAGAAACGCAATCCACCACGCAGAACCTTAGCAGCTATCGGATCGAGCTTCTTCTGGTAGCGCATGGTGCTTGCCACCTCCAAGCGCTTTTGCGTCATTCGCTCTGCTGATAGTTCACTATCGTTTGCTGTAGGCGGGCGGGTCGTGGCGCAGGCTGCCAGTAACAGCACTATTACTAATGAGATGGCAATTTTCATAATAGATTTCCTCAAAATATTTCCTGAAACAATCAGCTCTTTCTGTCTGATTGTGATGATGCTGCAGATGCGGGCTCCAAGTGAATCGCCACGTGGCTGGAGTCGAACCCTTTGACGTAACCTCCCCAAGTCTATAAGCCTGGTTTGCTGGTAAGTAGCTCCGGATCACCTTCAGCATAGACCGGGGCGCAACTTTCGCTGATCTGTAAACGAAACTTGCCTTGTTCATCTGTATCAGTCGCCGCACTTAGTTTAGCTGGAGAGTCGAACCTCCGCCCCAACCATCGGCAGAGACTGGAGATCTTCTACTTTCCCACTGCCTGGGTTTCGCAAGCACTCTGGACATACGCGATCGCTAGGGGCCTGTCGGACTTAACCGTTTGAAGCGAAAATCACTACTGAAGCTAAGATCATGCCTGCTAATGCTTTCGCAACGATTAGTACATCATTGGAATAGTCGACCCCATCTGCATTTAGTCAGTTCACCACATAGTGAACTTTCGGCAACTTCGCAATGCAGGTCTTATCCACGGGAAACCCGGGAGAGTTGAGAAAATGCAATGTCACTTCATTGACGCAACTATTGGCACCGAGCAATCCGTGGCTCAAATCCGGGAACTCGGCATATTGCCCCTTCGATAGCGTTTGCACTGCCAGCTTACTCCATGGTGGTGGCGTTTGTATATCTGCGGTACCAGCCAGGACCAAGGTCGGAATGCTACTGGTCACCGCTTCGGTTTCCTTCAGTCCGGCGGCAGGCACATTCCATTGTTCGCATTGATAAGAGTCATCACTGGCTACCAAGGCTTTAACCACACGCTGGGTGGTTTCGCTGAATTGTTTTTCAAGCTGTGGACCAGCCTTATGGTTTAGGTAGGGCCATTCCTCAGCACAGACCACCGCATTGGACATACCTTGTGCTGTATCGGCGAGAAATGGATAGACCGGGGCCAATTGTGGGTTGCTCAGATCGACTGGAGAATCACCCTCTCCATCACTGGAGATTGCTTTGAGCAAGCTGACGATATCAGCATCAGTACCAGTAGCTACGGTCCCGACCAAACCGAGGAGTTCGGGGTTGGCGATGTTATCATCCAACAAACCAATATAGTCGGCTGCAGAAAATTGTGTGCCATCCGGCGAGTTCACCGGGTTAGCGTCCAACCGTTCAATGCCCTGCTCTATCAGCAATTTCACATCACCCCCTGCTGCCTTGCAAGCAGGGTCTGTTTCACAGTTGCGAACAATCTGATCGATTGACCAGTAGGGTACAAACGATGCTTCACTCAGGCCATTGATCTGGGGTGGAAAAACCGAATCAAGAACAACACTCCGAATACCACTGGAAGCATCCCGCATAGCGGTGAGGGCCAGTCTGGTCCCATATGAAAGCCCGTAAAGATTCCACTGTTTGTAGCCGAACGCCTGACGCACTGCATCAACATCAAGCGCATTGTTATGACTATTGTAATCGGCAGGATCTACACCTTTTGTCACCAACCTGTCATGACAGGCCTTATGGGCAGAGGCAATATCACCACCGTTCTTTTTTGCCAGAAATATTTCATGACAGTAAAGTGCAGGGTGCGAATACCCCGTCCCACGCTGATCAATGACAATAACATCGGAGCGCTGCCGCAAATAGGCTGCACCGCCAGTCGTGAAATCCTCAATGGTGGAGATCCCGGCACCGCCAGGTCCACCTTCTAGATAAACGACTGGGTCGGGAGCCGGTTGCTTGGCGCTTGAAGGCAGGCGGTAAACAGCCAGTTTAATGGTATCACCATCAGGGGTTTTCCAGTCTGCAGGCACGGTAACAAAACCGCATTCCATCCCTGCCTTGACGGGATCTGAGGCAAGGTCTGCCGGCATGAGCTTGTCACAAGTTATCTTCTTATAGGCGGCGGAGAAAGGTTTCGTATCGAGAGCGGTGCCACCACCATTGACGCCATCTCCGATGCTACTATTTGCACCAGTCGTGTCGGTGTCTTTACTATTGTTATGGCAGCCGGAAAGAAAAAAGGCTGCCAACAGGGCAATGATCAGAGAGGTCTGCTTCATTACAAAATGCCTCCGGGGGATTAAAGTATTGTGATTTTATGTCTGCACGGCACAAAGAATGTAAAGGTTAATCCATGAATGGATCAACCGGATTTTTGTAAGTTTTTGTCAGTGACTCGCGAGATCGTTTCGCCACACCACTGAAACTGTAGGCGTGCCCCCCCCAGAGGACTATCCAGTACCATAACCTCTCCACCAAGTCGTTCGGCAATCAGCGCAACCAAAGCCAAACCCAGTCCGATACCACCACTATGACGAGAACGACTGCAATCGAGTCGGTAAAAAGGGGTGAATACGGCCTGACGTTCGGATACCGGAATACCGGGGCCATCATCGTCCACGAGAATCAAGTGGCAATTTTCAGAAATCGTTTCAACTTTAAGCTCTACCCGACACTTTGCATAATGTAATGCATTATTCAGCAGATTGATGGTGAGCAACGCAATCAAATCCGGGTCACCAGTGATTTCAGTGAGGCCCTCACACCAGTAACAAAGTTGCTTCGATGTCGGGTTGACTCGGTTAGTCACCTCGTCAATAAAAGCATTACAGCGGAATCTCTTTTTTGCTGGTGGCTGGGTTCTGGTACGAGTGAGTACCAACGTTTGTTTGATCAACGCGTCAACATCATCGACATACCCATCTATCGTTTCAATCTGTTTGCGTAGTGCTTTAATTCCAGTTACGTCACGCGTCATATCGAGCGCAAATCGCAATCGGCCGATGGGGCTGCGCAGTTCATGAGGAATTGCGCCGATCAGTACCCGTTGCTCATTCACCAACATTTCTATGCGACTGGCCATGTGATTAAAGCGTGTCACCAAGTCACCAATCGGTTCTCCAGATTCAGCTGGAGCTCTCGCATCCAGCTCACCTTCCGCCAGCCTACAGGCTGCAGTCGACAAGGCATGGATAGGCCGGGCAATACGCCAGTAGATATAGCCGATCGCCACTGCGACCAGCAACAGTATCACGCCGAGAGGAATAAGAATGACAATCAGGTCCTCTAGTGGAATATCATCAAGTCGCTCATCTTCCTGAATCCACAGGTAGCGATGCCCACCCGGTAGACGGTGTAGCAGCCACCAATCATCAAGGCTGGCAGTACGCGTCATCCAATTATCGGGAATGGTGGCGTCAATCCCTTTCAACGAAGGATTTCTGGCGACTTCCCGTGATGAAAGCAAGGTAATACGGCTGTCGAAGATAGGCTGATAGGTAGCGATAAATTCACCCCACTGCGATGGTAGCAGCCGATCGAGTTCATGTTGGATGAGCTTCACTTCCACCAGCGTGTCGCGCATAAAATCATTGCGGTCACCTTCTTCAAACAGATTGTCAGCAATATTCAACGCCAGCACAAAGCTGACTGGCAGCAAAAACAGCAGAACGGCATAAGTGCGGGAGAAGACAGTCATGGCAGATAGCGTAACGATTGGCGTCACTAACAGGTAGTATGGTGAATGATAGCTGCCTACGTTGTAAGCAATTGTCAGCACTATTATCGGATGAGGAGATATCCCTTACCACGTATGGTCTTGATGTAGCGAAATGGGGGGGTATTGTCACCCATCTTGCGTCGCAGGGATGATATACGCATATCGATGGAGCGATCCTGACCATCATATTCAA
The DNA here is from genome assembly GCA_034780715.1 of Peltospira delicata. Classification (NCBI taxonomy): domain Eukaryota; kingdom Metazoa; phylum Mollusca; class Gastropoda; order Neomphalida; family Peltospiridae; genus Peltospira; species Peltospira delicata. The sequence continues at coordinate 4,322 of JAVCKW010434403.1, read as the reverse complement.
GGCCTCGCAGCGTCTGACAGAGCCGGTCACGGCTCACTATTTCACCCGGATGGCGCATGAGATATAGCAGCAACTCCAACTCTGCATCGGTGAGACTTAGGTTCTGACCAGCTAATTGAGCTTCACGCGTTCGTGGGTCAAATTTTATATCCTGCACATGGAACTGATCAGATGCCTTCTGAACGACATCCGCTGAAGTACGCCGCAATAGCGAACGGATATGGGCAAGCAACACATGTGGACGAACCGGTTTAACCAGGTAGCCATCGGCACCAATATCGAGGCTACTGATCTCGATCTTATCGTCGTCACAGGCTGTAAGCATTAGCACTGGGGCATTGCTATATCGGCGGATCTCCCCGCAGACGATGAGGCCATCACTACCGGGTAACATAACATCTAGGACTACCAAATCAGCAGGATGGCTACGATAGCGACGGATATGTTCAATAGCTTTTGAGCCGTCGTCTATCCAGTCGACTTCATAGTTTTCCCGGTTAAGAAAACCCTGCATCATTCCTCCCAATTCCAAGTCGTCTTCAATTAGCAGAAGTGATGCCATTAACTTACCTCACAGCGGGTCGGTGGACAGACTGTAACGTTGCGGGCGTAATAATGTGGTTTTTGAATGCCCTTGGCAAGTGGCGGAAATATGAGAAAAGATCACATGGCGGCACCCGGATCTGCGATCCACCATGACCAAGACAGGTTTACGCTTTCGTCTTGCTGTAGAACACCCTCCTCCCGCCACTCGCCACTCGCCACTCGCCAACACCACGACAGACATCAATTTTATGCTGTTGCTTTACGGCGCGAGGGGTACAATAGCGCAACATTGAATGACAGGAAGCTTTGTGAACGTTAATCCGGTACTACTTATTATCTTTGATGGTTTTGGCATGAACCCCAGCCGAAAATACAACGCCTGGGCGCAATCCAGGACCCCTCATCTGGATGATTATTTTGCTACCAACACCCATACGCTGCTGCAGGCGTCGGGACATGCTGTCGGTCTCCCCGACGGCCAATTCGGGAATTCGGAGGTCGGCCACCTCACCATGGGGTCCGGCCGGATTCTGGAACAGGAATTACTGCGGATCGCAGAAGCCATCCATGATGGTGATCTGGAAGACCATCCCGACTGGAAGGCGTTGCTCGACCATGGCGGCAGACTGCACCTGGTCGGGCTGGTATCGGATGGCGGCGTCCATTCCCATATCGCTCATCTGTTGGACCTGCTGCCGCTGATCGTCAAGGCCGGGGTCGAGCCTGTCATTCATATGATTACCGATGGACGGGACACGCCGCCCAAGTCCGCCCTGAAGTATCTGGATCAAGTCGAGAAAAAACTGGAAAGCCTGGGCAGCGGTTATGTTGCCACCGTCTCCGGTCGCTACTGGGCCATGGATCGCGCCAAACACCGGGTCCGCACTGAACGCGCCTGGCGCGCCATTGTGCTCGGTTCCGGCAACTACGCCAAATCGGCAAAAGAGGCCATTGAACAGGCCTACGAGCGTGGTGAAACTGATGAATTCCTCAAACCAACCGTGATCGGCCGTCCCGGCATGCCGCTGATCAAGGAAAATGAAGATGTATTGTTCTTCAATTTTCGCAGCGACCGGGCCCGTCAGCTCGCTGCGGCCATCGGCCTGCCCGACTTTGTCGAATTCGACCGCGGTGAGGTCAATACCCGCAAAATCACCTGCATGACACAGTACAACGCCCGCTTTCCCTTCCCCGTATTATTCCCTCCCATGCACCCGAAGTCCGTGTTGGCCGAGGTCATCAGTCAAGCCGGCATGAAGCAGTTTCACTGTGCTGAGACTGAAAAATTCCCCCACGTCACCTACTTTTTCAATGGGGGATGGGAAAAACCCTTTCCCGGCGAAGATCGCGAGGTCATCCCCTCCCCCGAGGTTGCAACCTATGATCAACAACCTGAAATGAGTTCACCGCGAGTGGCCGACCGGATCATTGAAGCCGTTGAATCAGAACAATACAATTTCGTTCTGGTGAACTTTGCCAACGGTGACATGGTCGGACACACTGCGGACCTCAATGCGGTGATTCAGGCTGTGGAAGCACTCGACAAGCAGGTTTTTCGTGTGATCGAGGCCGCAAAAGCGCATGGATTCCGTATCATGCTGACTGCGGATCACGGAAACTGTGATGAAATGATTGACCCGCTGACGGGCGAACCTCACACGCAGCATACAGCCTATCCAGTGCCGTTCCTGCTAATAGGTGCGGGCGATGTTCAATTGGGTACCGGACGTGGGCTGGCCGATATCGCCCCGACCGTACTGGAGCTACTCGGACTGTCAAAACCGGTAAGGATGACCGGTCGCAGTCTCATACTAAAACAATCCCTGGGTTTTTGATTATGGCAACAAATACTCCTATCGCAACACTGGCTCTCAATCCCGCAATCGATCTCTCCTATCTGGTCTCGGAACTCGTCCCGTTTCGAAAAACCAAGGCCAAGAACTCCCGCTACGATGCCGGCGGGAACGCAGTCAATGTCTCCCGCGCATTAAAACGCCTCGGCAAGGATGCCCACACCTGCTGCATCCTCGCGGGTGAAAGCGGGTCGATGCTCAAACACTTGCTGGCGCAGGAAGGGATTGTGCCGGAAAGTATTACCGTGGATGGGGAAACCCGGGTCAACAGCACGATCCAGCAGCGCCGACCGCCGACCGAATTCAAGATCAGTGGGATCGCCCCTTCCAACATCAGCGATGACGAAATCAGCACGATAACACGACGGTTTCTTAAACTGGCCGGAGACGGCTATGGCGTTCTCACCGGCTCGGTCCCAGTCGGCATCCCGCATGATCTCTATGGTAAATTAAGCGCTCAACTGGCGGATCAAGGGGCGCGAGTCGTACTCGATACCAAAGACGATATGCTGATCAGCGCCCTGGATACCAAACCCTTTCTGATCAAACCCAACGTCTACGAGCTTGAGATCACCAGCGGCAAATCATTACCCTCCATCGAAGCCATTGCCGAACAGGCTCGCCTGCTGCAACAGGGCGGGGTCAGCAATGTTTGTGTTTCGATGGGCTCCGAAGGTGGCGTGTTCGTGAACAGTGAAGACAGTTATTATGCACCGGCACCCAAGATCCGCGTCATGTGCTCGGTGGGCGCTGGGGATGCCATGCTGGCGGGGTTGCTCTCTGCGCTGGCGGATGAATGGCCTGCCGAGGAGGTGCTGTTACAAGGGTTGGCTTGCGGCAGTGGCGCAGTCACCCAACCGGGTACCAAGTTGTTTGATCCCGACACGCTGGACTCGTTGAAAGAAGGTCTGGAAATCAGGAAACTCGGGATCTGAGCCAAGGAAATGTGGCGCCGAACAGACGCCTCAGCCTTGATGCGACAAACAACCGGCTGCAACTATGGGCGCCCCATCCATCTTACTTGATGCCGCAATCCTCGACCTTGCGCAGTAATGGATACAGCTTTTCGCTCTCATCCTGTACCCGATTCAACACTATCTCGAACATTTCATTCGTGTCATCGACGAACTTTTTGTGGTCCGAGATATGCAGCTTTTTGTGCCGTGTCCAGGTTCTTAGATACTTGTCGAAAATGCGCTTGATTTCGGAAGCGCCCGACATAAACAATTTGGCCATATTATTGACTTCACTGTCCTTATTGGTAATAAGGCAGGTATAGACTGACTTATCCTCCAGCTCCAGATGCTCCTTGACGGCATCGACATAGCGGAAGAACAACTCATTGACCACCTGATTGTCGCAAGCGAGCCTGTCCTGTATCAGAACCTCCAGAATATTCGTGATTTCAGAGATATTATGATTCTGTTCATTCAATAGATCAAAAGTGACCACTTCGTTCCTCCTCTTTACAAACGGCCGCCACGAGAATACTCAGGCTGATTAAGTTCGATGCGCACTATAACCCCATTGACACTGCCGCAAAAGCCTGAACATTGACAAATTCCAGCCAATAATCGGCTCGCATGCAGCAAAATTGACAATTATCATCCACTAACCCCATTTTTTTCGGCACGGGGGCACTGCGTCAGTGCTCATTGACTGTGTTTGATAGTGGCGGCGGCTATCAATGATGAATACCAGTACAGCCCATCCTCCATGCCTTTGCTCGATTTTGCCAGCACCTGATCTACCAACTTCTTCAACTTGTGATCGTTTTGCATCTGCAAGCCGAGGCGAGTCGCTCGTATCAGGATCGCTTCAGCAGATGGCAAAGCGCCATCGCTAACCCATCTTCAGTGCTCCGCCCCCTGAAAATCACGTAACCCATTGATTATTCCCGTTGTTGAAAAATATATTTTCTGT
>JAVCKW010433292.1:0-16778 GCA_034780715.1 Peltospira delicata | reverse complement strand
AATAATAATAATAATAATAATAATAATAATAATAATAATAATAATAATAATAATAATAATAATAATAATAAAAGACAATAAATTTTTTTTTGTCTCAAGCCCCTGTGATCTCAACTCACCATAGTCACCGACCATAGAGCGACAATGATGTTTGATTTTGACAAAGGTACTTAACTCTTCAAGTTAGCGTTGCCAGATTATGAATCATGTCAGACCAAACCTCACTATACATTTGTGGTCATCTCTGAGCCAAAGTGGTGTCTTTAAATCATATCAATCCATAGAATCCTATCAGCCACCCTAACGTGATGCACCTCACAGAAAAGAATGTGCCTCATATAAGAATGTGCCCGAATATTCGGCATTATCAGAGACATAAGCGGACGTAACTCAAAGGTCTGACTGAAACATATTTGTTTGCATGTGATATAAAAATGCACCTGGCACAAGTTATACAACTTAAAATGCCCTCACCTGATATATGCACAATATCGCTGACTACTGGAATATAAAGAACTCAGAGGTCGAGAATTCACTCGTAATGTGGTGGGTCGTCGTAGCGTTCCCACACAGTAGACCCATTGAGCTATGTCTTGTACCATCTAGTGCTCCACAACTGGGTAACAAAGTATGTGGTATGTGCTATCATGTTGGTGGAATAGTGAATATAAAAGATCCTTTAATATTTACCAGAAAGAGTAGCCCATGTGGGTGCAACGGGTTTCCCCTCTATCACCATGCCCCCCCCCGTATTCAGTCGCTCACATAGTGTCTGCAAACAAACTTAAAAGTAGAACAAAACAAAAACAGACAACCGAAATGTCTAATGTTAATATCTTGTTTTATTTAACAGAGGGTCTCAACAGAAGTACCGTAATGAAATATGTACACAAGAAATTTAAATCAACAAATATTTAATTTTATGAACTCAAAATAATGTAAACAAACACATAACCTTTCAAAATAAACAGAAAACCAAACCTAATTTCTCTACATAACCAATACCCTAAATTGTAACTCAACACACTACCTTTGATGACTTAAGGAATCATTATTTCTGTGGAAAAGAAACAAATTAATATATTGATACTTAATACGCTTTGTGCTGACTGAATGATTACCCTAATAAATTTCTGAATAATAATAATTATTAGCTCTCAGGTTCTTAAATGAATTAATAGTTCAAACGAACACCTTTATAAAAGAAACACCCGCTTTCAAATTAAAACATATTAAAACACTCAACGTTGTCTATAGTGCCCCTGCTGCTTCGGACTCGGTTACGGGCCATGCCAGAGGCTGAGCCTGAACGCAGGGGTGTCCAAACTTTGAACGTACATGTATGTACTATATCAGGAACACTTTTGTTTCCAAGAGCATGAACTAATTACCTTTTAAACATAAGCCTATACATACATATGATGGTCATGAAGCCTGCTAATCAAATATATAATATTAAAATAAATATAGTTATTTGTTAGGCTAGCTGTATGGCATTTGACCAAGAGTACAGTTAAAAGAATTGTACCAATAAGTATTAAACAATATGTACATTACAGTATAGTATACAAGCTAAACTATAATAATTACAACCTTTATACATGCATGGACAAGACATACTAATATATTATGATAATGTTAATACTATTTTTAATTTAAAAAAAAATAAAACATAAAAGTCTAAAGAATAAAAGGAGACAATAAAACATAAAACTGAAACAAGTAAAACGTTAAATTTATACTAAACATACCGTAAGTATATGAATATATATGAAAAATACAACAACAAAAAACAAGCATTAACTTAAAACTTAAACTATAAGAATAAATTAAAATATAGGTCAACTATGGATTCTCATGAATACCGGTATTTTATTTTCACTGTCTTATTACATTTGTACCGTAAATGATAACAATACCATTTTATTTTATCTTCATTCGTTTTACTACATTTGTACTGTAAATGACAAAAGTACCATTCCATTTTATAATCATTGTCGTATTACATTTGTATTGTAAATTACAAATTTACCATTGTCTGCAGTTGCCTTGATGACAACATGCACGGACGTCACGGACTGCTGTACGTTTACAGTGGTTGTGCTCAAGTCTCTGTTTAACTCGTAAAGTAGATCAGTGTAGCCATTCCTCGATCCCACTGCAATGCTGTACACCAAAGACGACCTCTGATGGAAGAAAACTCTCCCCCAGTCTAAATGAAGTGTTCCTTCCCGCCAGTGTGATGTTACAGGTGAACCTAAAAAGGTACAATTTATATGTAAAAACAGTAGTTGAAACTCAGAGCCACAGGCTAGTAAATTTATACATTTACAACATAGCCACAAACACCTCAACATCCACAAGTACCGCTTGCCGAATATTTGTTTATAAAGTGATCCATGACAAAAAGAGTGGTGTGGCATTCAGAACCAGAGACTTTTAAAGGAAAAAATATAGAATTATAATTTATGTCTGTTGACTCCCTAAAATTTCACATCGACACACACACACACACACTCTTTCTCTCTCAATAAAATACAGTAATATTCTATGCTAGTCACCTGCATAATGTCAAAAAGTTACAGATAACATATCTCACAGTACGTTGAAATTAGGGACAAACAAAACACTATATTTAATAAAGTCTTAAAAGATGTTTAATATTTTTCTTATTATTCGTTCTGGGGTGTCGTTAAATATTTATTAATTCATTCATTAAATATTTCACCCTGCACAAAGTAGAAATATTATACCTGTTAGTATAGGAGGCCGACTATCAACAACAAGAGATCCGAGAATGACGTCACTGGATTGTTCCCTGGTATCCACGGCAACAACCTCTGCCGTGCACGTCTGGCCGTCATGGAGGTCAACCTCAATCTCAGCGTAATTCTGGCTTGTGTTCCTCCACTCTGTTACCGGCAGCCCTCCAGCAGTGAGGCGGTATCGAAAAGTCTTCACGTTGCGATCATCACCGAGGCTGACCCATGACATCAGCAGGTGCTTGGTGTCAGACTGTGCTGGGGGTCTGGCTGAGATGTCAGGTATTTCGTTGGACACCAGGAAGACGACCTCCCCCTTTCGTGATGACGGTGGGTAGAGCAGGACAGTGCCTGGACCCGCTGACGTGGACGAGTGCAGCTCGATCTGATTGAAGCATTTCACACTGGCGAACACCTCCTGATGGTGGTACGCGTCCACCACCTCCAGGCTGCAGCGTGTATGTGTTGTAGCCAGCGTCCATGGCTGGATGTTCGTAGATAGAAACTCGTGTCCTATAAGAAATTCAACGTAACAAAACAAATGTAAAATATGAAGGTTATATTAAACTATAACACTATTTTATTTTTATACTGTGTAATGAATCACTGAATACTTTAAATTATTCTACACTGTTATCAAACAGCTCTTTTAACTTTTTCAATACTTTATTGGTACATACTATTTAGTTATATGTATTCTGATTACCATTATATAATGTTATATTCTAATCCTGAACCACAAAACAATGTTATCTGCACAAGACATAATTGAGGGAATGTTTTACACAAATCTGATACTTAAATCATTTGGCTGGCCACAGATTTCCACATGGCAAGCTTTGGTTGACCAAAATACTAAGCCAATCATAGGAGTTACAATCTTAACCAGAATACGACAGGAAACTGTAATTTAGTATGACCATCTTATTACACTTATTGTACATCGAAAAGAACCATGACTATGCCATAAGCATCAATGAACTCTTGACTTCCACAAATGTATATTTATTGATTATGGATATGGTTTTAGGACTTGGATTTACGAATGTTAGAGATCATTAAATTATTGTTTATACCTCGCTTTCCAAAAATTATTCGACAATCCTTTAGCAACAATAACTACACGAATAAGAATGCATTCATACCTAAAGCACACCAGCAAGACTTCACTCCACTTTCCTCATCATGTACAGCCCAGGCTACATCAGCTGTCACAATCGTGTTGTGGCTACCGTCTGAACCATATACCAGGGTCAATTCTGCTCTGCTGATTGAGGGCGGCGTATGGTCGATGATTATGGGATCTGACTGAAAAACGGACTTCAGTCCTGCAGTGTTTTCAGCTGTAACTGTAACAAACACTGGTGTACCATGGGAAACATCTGTTTCTATCAGTTCTTGGAAGTGAAGAAATGTTGACTTGAGAGGTTGTATTTGAAATCCCCCTTTCGTTGTTCCAGCACCAATATTAATTATCATAAGATCAGAGTCAGGGTCATAGACTTGAGCAGAAACCAACACAAGAGATGGCATAATTTGTCTAACACTCAATGCTGTGGGATCAGCAGTTTGCTCAATATTTTCACACAAAAACACAGAGATGTGTGAACCTGATATGAAGTTTGTCTGCTCAGTTAGAACTTCTATATCGAGATTGCCAGATCTTGAAGCTATGAAGTAATGATGTGTCTCAATTCGTGTTCCATTATCAGTTAACTCAAAATGTGTTGAAACAAATTCTTCACCAACTTTAAACAAGATGTTCATTTCAGAAAAGAAATATTCCTTTCTAAATGGCTTGCTGACGTGAATCTTGAAATAAGCATCTTTCTGCACCAGTAGGAAACCTTTCAAGTTTGTGCGTGTGGTGTGATTGGATGGCTCTTGGTGATACCATGTAACGTTCAACGTTATGTCTGAAAAGGTTGTACACTGAAATCCTTTAGGTGGAGTAGAATCCACCAAGATGGGAAGTGACATTACTGCTTTACTGACATTACCAGCAGAATCGACGGCTGTAACTGATGCATGGTACTGTTCACCTTGAACGAGAGTCAGATTGCTGAAGACTATGCTGTTTTGGAAACCTGCACTAACTTGCAAAAGTTTTGAAGGAACCTCAGTACTTCTATAGATCGCAACCTGATAGTCGACTATAGCTGAGTGGTGGTCTTGAAAGCCACGCCAGGACACTCCAAATGACGACAGCGACGACTGTGCTGCTTGGTTGACGTGTTCTGCTGTGTTGAAGACCACGCCAGTCACAGGAGCCTCGTCGTCTATCACAAACCCGTCAGAAAACGCAACAGCATACAGACCTGCCTTGTTTGTAGCCTTCACAGTCAAGTAATATTTAGTCCCAGACTTTAGCGGATTTTGTGAAATAGTACAATTCGTTGCCATTCCAACATGCAACTTTTTCATTATGTCAGATCCTGAAAAACATGTGACAAAGAATAAAATAAAATGCCCCATTTCTACAGGTATAAAACTAACAAAATAATAAATATAATCGGTTATTAAGCTCTATATTAAATACGGTGTTATATAAACCCATTTTCTTTTTCATTTATTAAGTCAATATTAAATATTTGTTAATTCATTACTTTAGACAATGTAAAATAATAGATTCACTACATGACTGAAACATATATTTAACAAAAGCAACCCAAATGGGCTGACATAATAAAATTATATATTTGCAGTCTAGTAAATAAAAGTTTTGTACAAACTAATATTATACATGTATATTATATGTAGAACGGATGTACCATATGGAGAAGAGCCAACTTGAACAGTGTATGACTGGATTCCACTTTGAGAGTCTTGGAACACGTTTCCCCAGCATGCTGTAACATGGCCGCTTCTAGCAATGAAGTCATAATCAGTCAGACACTTGTCATCAGAGTCTCTCACAGTTCGCCCGCGTCTTACACGTGGATGTGTAGAGTCAATCATAACAGGTGCTGACTCAAACTGTTTGTACTCTGTGAACGAATACCAGACTCTGATATAGACAACATATTTTTCTCCTTCGCTGAGAGATTTGCCAGGAGGCAGGCAGTGTGTGATGTTGCTCTGTCTTCCCGTGCTATGCCACACTCTCTCCGTCCTGATGTCGAAAACACCATCACCTTCTGCGTGGCCTCTTCGCCCCATGCTCCACTCGAACCGTTTTATATTTTTAATGGAACCTGGCTTATCAATACTCCATGCGGCTGATAGGCAAGAGGTGGATGGGGTATAATACAGATTCTTGTGCGGCCTGAGATTCAAGACGATTGTAATTTTAGGATATTTGGCGACATCTGTGTTTTCTGGTATACACTGTCTAGTTGTTTCAGGCGGTTCACATGTCTTGCCAATAATAGCACATGTGCAGTCATTGTTACAATAATGTACGTCACAGGAATGCTTTTGAATTTCAAGAAAACCGCGATGTTGGTTACGTTCTGATGCAATAACAGTAACGGTTAATTTGCTCCATTTCGTTAGTAGACCTACGCCATTTTTTGCCCGGATAGACAGAATTACCAGTTCTCCAATGTGCAGTTCACCAGTAAGTAAAACAGAAACAGACTCGTGAGATACATTTCTTGGAATTAAATGCTTGATTCCACCTGACAGTTCAAAGCCATCATAAAATCTACTAACCATTAGCTGATATTCATCAATGTCTGACTCTACATCTGTGAAACCATACCAAAATAAATTGACCCGTGTGTTTGTTCTATTTCCACTTATCTCATTCTCCCATGTCATAGGACCCATCAAACCACCAAGCTGTGGAGGGGTAGAATCTATCAACAAATCATTGCTGTGCGCTGTTGCACATAAACCAGCTAGGTTGCAGGCAGTCACTGACAATGAATAAACATCGCCGTTTCTGAGTCGGTTATCTTTATGAAATGTCAGTATTTGTGTTGTTTCAGCACCAATCTCCTTTCTTTCTAAAGACACATTGCTTTCATGGTGGGTCTTCAGAGTGAGGATGTGCTTAATGATCGAACTTTCTTCATCTTCAAACTCCCAGGCTACGTGCAGCAATGAAATGTCAGTGTGTACTGAAACATTCTGACTTAAACACGTACTGCATGTCACGAAATGAGGGAGTATTTTGACTTCAGGTGCGGTGGTATCGACAATGAAGGCATCTGACGTTGCTAGAGATTGTAGTCCAACATTATTTGTCGCTCTAATGGTGACGTACAGTGGAACAGAGAGGGGCAGGTTTAAACCATACTTTATAAACGAGTCTGACAGTGGCATGTTTTCAAAAGATGTCAAGCTACAGTTATAAGGTGTGTAACCAAGGCACCACTCAAAGAGTACAATGTCGGTTTCTGGGTCCACAAATCCTTGCCAATGACCTGATAGTGTTGACCTGTTAAAGTAATGTGGCATGACATTAGCCATACTACACTATTTTAATGTCGTATGTATTACATATACTGGAAAACATTTATTGTGTATTCATGGTACAAACAAATACAAATTTGAGAAAGCAAATGACTATATTTAACGATAAATGTTTTAAAATTTTTGCCTAAACTATTACAGTAAAAAAAGTATTTATGAAAGTCAATAATAGAGAATTATTTATACAGACGATAGAACAGGCTGTTATGTGTACAATTATTTAAGCACGGTCTGTTCTCAATGTTCCTTAAGGTTTCATAAAACATTGGTGATTTAAGTATGGATAAATCATACACCAAAATTAATGGATGTCTACTTAATGAATCATGTAGTTGTTATTCATTAACTAATGGAAATGTACACAGTTTTGATATTTGTGGATTATATGTGCAAAAAAAGATAACCTAACTATTCAAAGTAACTGATAGAAAATCATATTTAAATTAAGCCAAAATCATTAAAATGTTTATTTACACGTGGCCGACAAAATTTTCGTGAATCTCTTTCTGTCCTACTAAGACACGTCCAGTTGACGGAGGGGTATTGTCCATGATGAGGCCATCTGATGACGTCACAGAACACATTCCAGCTCCATTACAAGCTTCAACGAGCACAAAGTACTTTTTCCCTGGTATAAACTGCATATTCCACGTAAAATCTAAAAACAGAAACAGAGCATACTTGTAGGAACAAACACAAGAAGAATAATGTCACTAATATTTGGTAACCTCGATATAAGTCAATTAACGAAAGATTATCTTATACGTTTTAGACCTATTTAAATAATATACGCCAAATATCATCTATTTATCATAATTTATAAGCATAACAAGAATTTATATTCTACAAAACAGTTGGTGATATTTAGGTGTAATATATTTCTTTTACAATATACATTTTCAATTATATCTTCTTACTGATGTGTACAACATTTATAATTAATATTCAACAATAAATAAGTACCAGATGTGGTGTATGAGGTAAATGTGATAAACTTTCCACTAGAATGTATATTAAACATACTGGATATGTTTGTAAATTGTGATAATAAAGACACACACTTGTCCGGAGACCAACTGCGACTAATGGTTGTACATCAGCTTCCATTCTGCCAGACCCAAGTCCTACTCTGTAGCTTGCTATACCAGAGTGGGCGTCAGTGAAACCAGACCAGTGGCACCGATACGTGGTCGTATCCTCTTGATAGTCGATATCCTTAAATGTATGGCAAGGCTGTGTTTATTTCCATTACACATCAGTCCTAACACTCACTAAATATTATAAGTATTTGATATTTCAATCTACATAAATAAGGAATATACTAAAGGACTATCACAATAAGATTAATCTAAATGACAAAAATACTCATAATTATCAAAGGTACTTACAAAACTAAACACAATAATACTATCCTGGCTTTATCACATACAAAGACTGTATATAGTCAAAGATTCAATAATTGAAGAATGGCACAGTTTCCATTATTTACTAATAGATTTATGAACTAAAATAACCATAAATTTTAAATACTTTAACATTGCTTCAGCTAAAATATACAATCACCTTTTCGTTTTCATGCCCATCATAAACAACGCCAGTATTTGGAGGAGATGCATCAATTACAAATGAAGGCGAGTGTTGTATTGTAGATAAGCCTGCTTGATTAGTTACCTATAAATAGCATGGATTAGACTAGACATACATGTACTGTTGATAAAAAATAAACACATTAAGTATAGGTTTTGTTTTAGAATTTAAATAACCTACTAAAATAACAGTGTGAAATTAATACCGCAACCCATATGGCTATTGCTACCATGCTAGGTATTTGATTAGCTTATAAACCAACATCAACATTTATACTGTGTAATCAATATATGAAAATCAGCTGATACCTATCAGATATTGCTTAGGTTTATTATATCACAATAGTATACCAATTCTATACCAATGATATGATAACTCAAAATGATCTACCGGTACTGTTTATGTTCTTCAAAGTATCACATTGTTTCAATAATGTGATATTGTAAAACTGAAACATAACTATACAAAAGAAAATTTCAATACAAATCCTATTTCAATTTTGAATCATTAAAATATTTCATAATGCTTGTTGATGGAACAAGTATTTACAATACAATGAGTTTTGACATCTTCCTTACCTCAAACTGAATATGATACTGATGACCATCAATAAAATCTGTGCCACTAATATCAACGAAGCTGTCTGTGTATTTTGTTGTTATGGTGACGTCATACTTGTGGTTGACAGATCCAACTGAAACTCTCACGGTAGACAGGCCACTTTCTGAATCTTCAAATCCTCGCCACTGAATTCTGAATTCTCGCCGTGGCAGAACGTGTTGGTGGAACAGAAGTCCCTCTATGTTGACACTGCCTGGAGCTGGGGGTGTGGTGTCCACCACGACGCCTTCTGAGACAGCTACCGATGTGTGGCCCAGGTGGTCAAACGCTGTTTATACAAAGAAAAGCTTATTATACTGAACATAATTATGTCCACTGCATATATTTATCACTGCATGCTATTGTGTTAGATACAGGCAATATTTCTTCACTGTTGATGACATAAAGACAAATATATAGTTTTATACAACACTGAACACAAATGTCATTTACTATGGTACTGTACATGTTTATGGTTTATAGATTGTGCAAGACAATATAATGTTGAAACAAAAGACACATTAAAAAAATTGCACTGAAGAATCAACAAGATATGTAAACACAACAATATATCTGAATGATAAAACCATATTGATCAATAATCGTATCTCAGCACAAGGCAGAGTCAATAGGATGTTTTAGGCTAATTTGGTATCGTTTCCATGTTCAAATGACTGTTACTAACCTTTAACCGTAGCATAGTACATTTGCCCATCATTCAATGTGAGATTCCCCAGGAAACTAGAAGTTGTCATTCCAACATTATGGAATGGAACAATGTCTCCAAACAGTGGAACAGTTCCTTAAGAAGATAAAATAGTTATGATTCAGCTTAAAATATGAATAAAACCTGAAAAAGCTTTTAATTAATATAAATATTAAAATAGGTATTAGTCAAAAACAAATTTCAGTCAAATCTTTTGCAAATTTAATATAGCTCTAATGATATAATCAAACGTTATATCAATAAATATACACAATTAATACATTTTATTTTACTTAAATAAAATACGAAATCCGACTACACTGATGTATATTTAGTCTTTTATAATTATAATTATTAGTTTGTTTAATATTTTGTTTTGAATAAGCCATTATATGAATTAATTACGGTTTCAACAAATATACAAGGACATTACCAAGTGCTAGGGCGTATCCAGCAATTCCAGGTGAATTTTTGACATATTTCTCGATATCCGTGAACCCATTCCAGGCTATGGTAAGTTTAGTTGGTTCAGTGACAAACCCATTGTTTTGTCCAATGATGTTCACACTTCCTGGCTCTGGTGGATCATCATCTACAATAAAGCCGTTGCTGCACACGGAAAATGAATCCAGTTTTTCTTTTGAAAATTCTTTCTCAACCTCGTATGCCTGGACACGAGCACATATGTAGTACTGCTGACGATTTTGTAAGTATACCTTCCTAAAGTTAACTACACCACCCACAGTTTCCAGACTTGACACACAGGTTTGGTCAGAAGAACAATCGTGGGGTAGATGCTTCCTTCCCATAAGGTACCAAGATATATTTCGATTGCCTGTATTTGTCAAAACTCCACCAATTAAAACATGACTTGTTGCAAAGTTTATTTCTTTGCTGTGTAGATTTTTCAGACTGTCTTTATCAAGGTACTGAGTCTTCGTCAAATGACTCGCCCTTTCTAAATTTATATCATTGGCATCTATATCATACAGTGTATACTGCTTGTAATTAAAGATGTCTTGTGACAGTGTTACAGGACTGCATAATAGATCGGAATATCCAGACACACTGAATACCTTTGCACACACAAACATATCTTGGTAGGTATGAACATCAACAGGAATACACACCTGAATCTGAAGCAAACAGAACAGGATATTAACCTCTTCACACAATAAAAAATATTAAATGAATCACCACTATCTGTTATAGCACAGAAGCAATAACAGTAAAATAGTACATGATCAATAATCAAATTTCTTCAAAATTAATTATTCTAAATTCAATTTGAAGGGAGAGATGAATGTTTTAGTAATCCTCTAAATATATATATATTAAAAAGAATGTATATGACATTAAGCATATGGTTAAGGACCCTTTTTATAGTCTACAGCTCAGCAGTAATGGATCTGTTATGTAATTAATGTAAAATCACAGTGTATACAGCTGTACAAAATACAATATCACAGTTTATCTAAATCAAAAACTGTGATAAAAACTATATTTTTTTCAAAAACCTCAATATGAGTTCCGGGTTAAATCGAAAGAGATCCACCACATTAATTATGCCAAATATATCCTTCCTTTTTTCGGCCAGATGACTGCACTCCACCAAAATGTGTCGGACTGACAGAATACACTGACAGTGTTGACACTGAGGTGGATGATTAACATGCTATATACAGATACATTGTTTTTAATATATGCAATTTGAGGTATTTTCGTATTCAAAAGATAATTATCTCACCTTTACAGAATGTGATTTCTCCTTTCCAACCGTGTTCCCTGAAGTGATCTGGTGGTGTCCATCTCGTTGTTTAGCAAGATACCACTGAAAAGCTACAGAAGCATTATCTTCATCGTGCACAGCATCAATGGTTACTGATATGTGTGTACAATTGTTTGAGTCATCTTGAATTTCTGCTGCAAGTCTCACAATCTTTGGTTTATGTACAACATGCACTCCATTCGAGGACTTGCTGTTAAGGCAAATGGTTTCAAAACATGGTTGAATGGTGGACCTAATAAGAGATCTGTATTTTAGTGACAATCCATTCCAAGTGTAGTTTCTCAGAGTCCCATGAATCGTAGTGGTAGCTAGTTCACTGATGCAGTCGTCAGCTGCAGTGTTGCATACAATCTGTTCCAGTGATATGCTGAAATGCGTTACATGTGGCTCTAGTTCACCACTTACAGTCCAATGCATGGAGTACTGAAAGGGAGACAACTGGAAGTCAATATCGTTGATGCATTGTCTTACAAAACCACGGACGGCAACTGCTGTAAAGAGAGGTTTGTTGAAGATAAATTCTGGGTCTGACACTAGTGGAATAAATGAATAAGACTGGCCAGTCATATATTTGCCTAGAATCAGCGCATTGTGTGATGAAATACCAAACAAATTGATATGGGTATTTGTAATAAACAAGGTGTGTTTTATTCCAACCACGAGATCCACTATTTTAAATCCATACAATGCGTTATTGCTTCTCATTGGATGGAGTGTTCCTGTTAATGTCAAGTCATTATCGCAGTAGTTACCATCATATATATTCATTGAATACTGCCCACTTTCATCATTTATGATCATAAAGCCATCAGAATAGGAAACTGCTGTTCCTCCAGAACATTCTGCCATTACAGTCGTGAAGTATTTCTTGTTTGCTTTCAGTGCACTGGAATTAATACAAACAGGATTCTGTTCAGCTTTCATAAACTGAACAACATCATCTTGGTTTGGCTGCTGTCCTATGCCTACAGAGTAAGTGACATTGTGGTGATGGAAGAAACCATTCCAGTACACACATGTCTGTTTTGAAGCACCATGGAAGTCAACATCTGTCTGTAGATCTGGATGGAGAGGATCTAAATCAAATACAGTGGCATTACCAGGAGGAAACTGTGACGGCAATTTGAATGTTTCAGTTTTTACCACCGTGAAATGACCTGCTGTATTGTAAATAAACAGCTCAAAGAAAAATGGCAGACTTTGTTCAGAATCATGTTTCTGTAAGTCACTTAGGGGATACTGAATACATCCAGAAAATCCATTCATCTGACATTTTTGTAACTGGCGTTCAGGTATTTGTAGGACTGGAGTGAAATATGAATCGGCAACACCTAAAGAAAAAATTAAGTTCTAATATAATACTGTTTATACTTTAACCAATGCGATAATATTGACAAGAATTTTGTTTAAGCAAGTATAAATAAATATACACACGAGCGCACACATACCAACGTACACACACACACACGCACACACACACACACACGAACAAATGAAATAAACTGGCGTTAATACATATCACATCTGTATACAATGTGATGTCTTACCTATTCTAAACAAGACTACGCAGTTCAATGTGTTGTCTTACCTATTCTAAACAGGACTCTGAAGTTACTGTTTAGCTCCTCGTGGTCTATGATGCTGCTGTTGGTCCATGTAACCAACACTGTGTTGTTGTCTATGTTGATGCGCAGTCTCTCTGTGATCTGTGGAGGTGTTTCGTCTATCATGACAGGCCCAAACACCGCAACTGACTCTAGACTTGCTTTATTGACGGTCTTAAGGAAAATGTAAAACGGAGATGACTCTCCTACAGCAGAATGCAGATGGTGAAAAAATTCTTTCCCATGTGTAGATTCATAATTTCGCAATAAAGGTGCATCTTTCTGTGACATGTCATCACCAATACCTACAAGATAATCTCTAATCTGACTTTCTAACTCATTTGTTTTCCACTTCAGGTATATTTGATCTGATGGAAGATAGATAGTAGGGTTCGTGTTTAGAACTGATAGTGTTTTGCACAAGTTGCTTGATGTAACGTAGTCATTAATGGGGTTTCCTCTAGTTAGGATATCCACGTATCTCGAACTTTCTCGATTTTTACATCTGATCGTACATTCTGGTGTTTGTTGTAGTTCTCTTATGGTCATGTTCGTCTCAACATACCAGGCTTTGGCGTTTTTACACCACAACCCTTTGTGCACATGTCCATTCTCCAAAAGCACACCAGTCACTAATGGAGGTGTGATGTCCTTTGTCACACCGTCAGAACATACGACAGGGGATGGCTCCATTGCGTTATTAAAGGCTACAACAGACGAGTAGAAAAGTCCATTTCCTTGAAATTTTAACTGTATTACTGAATTAGCTGTCTGGTGAATACTAGTTGTGTTGGCATATTCTGGGCTTGTCATTTCTTCGGCTGTTAAGCATCGTTTTGCTAGGGCGACGTGGTACAGCTTGATTCCACTCTCGTGGTCGATGAACGCGTGCATGTTGACGTACACGTCGTTCTCACTGGTGTAGTCTATGTCAGGTCCTCCTGGCGGCCCCTCCAGCACGACGCCGGCGACAGGAGGCGACGCGTCTACCAGGATGTCCAAGTGGTAGAACGAGACGAGCCGGGCCACGTTTGTCACCTCCAGTGTGAAGTAGTACGCTCTGTTGTGTTGACCGATGTGTGTGTTGTTGTGTATCAAACTGTTCAGTTTAACCGTGTAGTTAAATGAGGCACATGGACCAACTGATGGGCAGTAACAATAACTGTCTGATTTACAGCTGTTCTGAAATAATATGTTTATAGTTGGTTTAAGTCAAATATCCCTTTTAGGAATCGAAATAATAACAACAAATAATACTGAAAATTATTTCCCTAAATATGACGTTTAAATCATGTACAATATTTGCCATTTGAATCTTTTTTAATAGACAAATGTTCAATGATATAACCAGTAAGTAAGTACCCCCCCCACACACACACACAGACACACACATTCACACACACACACACACTCACACACACACACACACACACACACACACACACACACACACACACACACAAAATAAAAAATGTATGGTTGCCAACAGGTAAATACTAAACCACAGACATATAAACACACACGACAATGCATTTTTAAGTCCTTAAAAACCTTAATGATACATTCAGGCAGAGAGCATCACAATGCATGAACTGAAGTTACGTATAAAAGGGAAAAACTTACATCCTGTTCTAGTTTCACAACGGGTAGTGCTCCTTTCCCAATATCAGATGAGTTGACTTTTGTTCCCAGGAACCACTGTACAGAGTAGATGCCACTGTGAAGGTCCACGGCTTCGAACTGCAGCACCATGCGTGACAGGTCCACACTGTGGTGCACGTACAGCTCTTTATTCCCGTTCCGTACCAGCCACGTGTTGCTGACGTCTGGAACCGTGCGGTCTATGTGTACCGTGACGTTCTCACTCACTCGGTTTTCCATGACGTCTTCAGCGGTAATCGTGAACGTGTATGTGTCACCATCAGACAGAGATAAGTTGAAACAACTGGATTCCTTTTCAAAGTCTGATACATATCTCTCTGAAGTGAATACTCCATTATTTAGTGAATAGGAATATAAAAAACCGGTTAAGCCGTGAACATTTTTAGTTCCATTTACCGAGAGCTTTCCAGTTTGCTGATCATAAACACCTGTAATACCATTGTGAACGTCAGGTTTTATGGGTGCTAAGAGATTGTTGTGGATGTAATAGGAGTTGTAATACCTATATTTCCAATTGAGACACACCAATCCATGGAATACTTGCCATTTGTAGTGTGTGTTCGTTGATGCTGATGTTACTCTCAGAGGACTTGTCTCATTGATTTCAACTTTTGATGAATTATCAAACAAGACAAATCTTCTGGCAAATCTCACATTGCCTGCAATATCGTGGATTTCAAGCATAGTGCAGTATAATGCGGGTGACTTAGGAAGTACAAACGATACATTATGAGTCATCAATTCTAGTATTTCTTCTTTAATTGGAGGATCCAAACTTCCCTTGTCCACTTCTAATACATTCCCCTTTGTTTTGACATCATGGACTTCCAAGATAAACTTTTTAAAGCCAGATGCATGCTCTGGCGAACCACCTTTCGGCCATGGATCGACCCAGCCATCTCCTAGAACAAGTGATATCATAGCTGTTTTGGTTATTTTACTGCTCAGACCAATCAGTAACTTGTCACATGGTGCTGTGTAATTAGCTAAACAGTGAACAGGTTTTTCGTTGTCGTAATTCAGACACAAGGTTTTCTTCGTACTCTGATCACATCCTGAATATACTTCAAACTGTGTGCAAAATCTGCATGAAATAAATAAAGTTTATGCAGGGATACATATGTATATAAATCTGAACGACAAAACCATAACCGTAATCAATAATTGTATATCTGCATGAAGCAGTTAATAGAACGTTTTACAAATACACACATAGATGAATGGATGAATGAATGAATGTTTAACGACACCCCAACATGACAAATAAAATCGGCTGTTCGGTGTCAGAACAAGGTAATGAGCAATATGTTTGATGAAATGAATGAATGAATGAATGAATGATGATTGTTTAACGACACCCCAGCACAAAAACCAAAATCGGCTATTAGGTGCCAGAACAAGGTAATGATCAATATGATTGATTGTCAAAAGTAAAAATAAAATTATCACATTTGAAGTTAATTTAAAATTTATTATAAAAAGATATTTCCTCTACACATTTTAAAACAAGATTCCACCACATCACTACGTCCAAATATATGTTTCCTTGTCTCAGACAGATGACTACACTCAACCAAAATGAGGTTCACTGTCAAGACCCATTTACAGTGCTCACACTAAGACGAGGGATCTTTAAATATATATATATA
>JAVCKW010432181.1:0-16847 GCA_034780715.1 Peltospira delicata | reverse complement strand
TATGTTTCAACTGTAAATGGGGTTATAGTTTTGTTTTTGCCAAAGCCTAATATTTTCAATACTTTTCTCAAGTGCTTGTCGATCTTTTTTATTTTCTTTTCATTCTTCATTTTGTACCTCCATATTTTCCATAAATGGGTTTGACCCAATTGGGGTCTCATCTTGTACCTTCCATGATTTTTCATATCTTTTAAGAAACTCATAGAATTCACTAACAGTCATATGCTCTACGCTTATACCGAACTCTCTAAGTTCAGTCAGTAGATCAAAAAATTCTCTGGCAGTCATTCTGTATCCTTTAATTCGTAGTATGCCTTATCCTGGGGATAAACCTCAAACAGTTCCTTTAATGAAACAACCTCTGTCGCTGTGGACAGTGTGAATACACCATCCTTATCCATAAATACTACGTTTACCATTTTAATACCCCTTACTCTTAACTACCTTCATGGTTTCAATGGCCTTATTGGCGTTCTTTACGATATTCTTAGCAGAGTCAACACCGTCGCACTCTGAGATAACAGATACAGCTGTGTACTCAACTCCGCTCCGCTTCATAGCGATTAAAAACTTGTTACCAGTCTTTGCTGCTGTGTCAAATTCAAGTAATGACTTACTGAACTGCTCTGCAGCAAACAGACAGTTACTCTTCTTAAACATATCGTTTGAAGATACAGTTGTTAATAACAATGCTACGATTAGTAAAATCTTTTCCATTTTAACTCCTTCATGTTTTTGGATATCCAATTATATAATAGTACGGTTAACCAATGGTAAATGATTAAGTCAACCTGTTGGGATTTTTCTCAAGATACTCCTTAATGTCATCCAACGGATCTGGACTTGTATATTTATCCTCTGGTTCACCAAGTATCTTTCTTGGTACCTCTTCGTCAGATAACCAATTCTTTCTTGGGATATATTTCTTGATATACTCCATAGCTCTTTTGTCCTTTGCTAATCCAAGATAAGCTTGAACCAACTTAACTTCACTGATACTCATGTTCAAATAGATAGCCATATTTACTTGTGGGATACCTTTTTTGGTCATGTTCTCAATTAGGCTTCCAGCTCTGTGATAATGTTCAAAACTCTTGATAAGTTGGGATTTTTGCAATTTCATGTTGTTCCTTTAAATTGATGTATTGTTTAGATGCATAGAAACGTGCCTTAAACGTAAAAACTACTGTTAAGACATATGTTTATATGTCTAACGTGTTTAAATGCCTCAGATTTAATTCTGAGACAAAGCCTTTTCCAAATCCAAGATGTAACGCTTACCCTCTTCAACTGTAATCTCACCAGATAGGATAGCATCCAGTATCTCGTCTCTTTGCTGAAGTGCGTCTTCGTTAGTTTTGTAATTCATGGTTTCTCCTTTGTGAATTGTAAGTTTATTGTAAACTGTTTCTATTAACAGACGGTAAATGGATTCATTAATCATTCGTTTACCGTAACTGGGTATAATTCTCTTATAACTTAAATAAGAGCCCTGGTTACCAGCCGCCTCAACCAGGGTTCCTATTTGGGTTATAAAGAGGCGGCCCTCTCTTTGTATAAAACTCCCATTCAACTATTATTAATGTTAAAGGAATTAATTATGGATAAGCACACTTATCATGATACATATACAGATAGTCAAATCTGTAAAGCTATATCTAATGATATAAAATACATAGCTTTAGATATGAGACTTATAGCAGATCTTAGAAGAGCTTCAAATGAAGAGTTTGGTAAGGAAATAAGAAAACTCATTTCATACATAACATCTTGTGATCTATCAAATACTTCATTATTAGATGAGTATGAAGATACAGGTGATAGAAAAGTGATGGAATTAGCAATGGAATTAGCTAAGGAAAAAGCAATATCTTGGGCTTGTTTAAGTCTAAATGGGAAGCATAAAGGAAGGGGAAAAAATAGCGGGCTAAATAGCGGGCTAAATAGCGGGCTAAATAGCCCTCAAATAGCATTAAATAAAATTAAATTAGATAAGACTAAATTAGATCAAACTAAATCAAAAGAAATTAAAGAAGAAGAAATTAAAAAAGAAGAAATTAAAAAAGAAGAGATTGAAAAAGAAATCAAAAAACTTAAAGAACTCTTAGAAAAAGAGAGAGAAAAACCTTTTGAAGATATTTATAAAATAAAAGGTTTAGAAAAAGAAATTGAAAAACTTAAAAAAGAAGCGAGTTAAGAAAACGCGCGCGTACGCGATTTTAAATAGGTACATTTACCTTTGGTTTACCTTATTACTATACAATAAAAATAGGAAAAGCGGTTAGGACTTACAATCCTTAAACAAATAATAAAACATGAAGGAGTCGAACATGACAACAGAAATTATTAGTGGTATTGCAGCTAAGGCAATGATCGCTGCAGACATTATTGCAGAGGACTCAAAGTTCTACTTGGACTTTGAAAATGATGTAACTATCAATTTAAAGGACATCAAGGGGGATCTGTATAAGCAGGTTGCTGAAAAGATTGGTGATTATGATCATGATCTTAATGGTAAGTATTTATCTGACATTGCTGATTGGTATGCATTTATGCATGACAATTTAAAGCTTCCAAAGGTTGAAATTGTATTTGATACTGATATCACTATCAATGAATTGAAGAAGGCACAGAAGGATCCAGTTGGGTATATGTATGATGTCATCGATGAGTTAAAGGAACTCAGTGAATAGGTAATAATCCCTTAATTGGGATTAATTACTTCATTTACCTTTGGTTTACCTTCTTACTATATAATATAACTATAAAGGATTAGGACAAAATCCTAAAACTTTCCCCGAGGCAGAGGGGTTAAAAAGATTGCCGGAGGCTTCTCCTGAAATGGAGGAGCTGCCCTCCCTGTGAGGAGTTGGGGCGCGTGCTTCAGCTTCGAGACTGGATAGAAAGATTCCCGGCATGGTGAGGGTTGAAGCTGAACGCTTCATTATGTAATGTTTCTATACATTATATATAGAGCGCTCATCAAGTTGAGTTAAATATCTGAACAATATCAGAAAGGACAAACTATGATTACACTAAATAAGAAGATGCGTAAGCTTTACGCAGAGCCATTGGCAAACGGTTGGTACGTACACCGTGCAAGTAACCACCTCATTTGGCGTCACCCTAACGGAGGGACAGCAACAACAGCTAAGACACCAAGTGATCACCGTGCTATGAAGAACGCACTGGCTAACTTCCGTAAGGAAGACGCTAAGCACGGACGTGCCTAAGTTAATTGACAGTGAGCCCTACGGGGCTTACTAATCAGTTAATAGAACTGTTCAACAATAACTTAATACTATAAGGAGTAACATGTGACAAATCGTGAAAAGTACTACGCGTTAGTAGAAGAAAGCCACGTGCTTGAGCTCCTTGCAAAGGAAACTAAGAACGAGGAGCTTGCGAGCTACCTTACTTACAGGGCAATCGTGGCTGACGCTGAGGCGGCAGACTTGAGTTACGACGCTGAAACAGAAGGTGAAAGCTTCGGCGAAACCTTCTGGGAAGCGATCGGAGCAGCCCATAAGTTGGTGTACGGAACTGAGTACGTACGCCCTAAGTCGCGCCGTCAGTAGGCGCCAACATTATATAAAGGAGAAAAAAATGGGTTTTTTACCGTATGACGGAAACATTGAAGAATCAATGTCTCTTATTTTAAACACTGACATTGGTGAACATACAGGTGCTGTTTCAACAGGGGTTGATGACGTTGGATGTGAATATATCACATTTGAATACAATGGTGCGAAGCTTTACTTTTATGAAGATACAGCACTTATTCGTTTTATCAACCGTGAAACTGAGTATTTTTTGTTAGCTAAGCGTGTAGCAAATCTTGAAGCACGTGTAGATGATCTTGAAGACGAAGACGAAGATTAAATACTAAAGCACCCTTCGGGGTGTTTGTGTATGTAATCGGACATAAATCCAGTAAGCAGGATGTGCTTACCAATATTTGAATAATATCAAAAGGATTAACATGAACAAGAATGGAACTACAAAGGTAGGAATTTTGGATACGTCGCTCGCAGTAGCACGTTTGGTAGATGAGGCGCCAGTACTTGGACTTTACGCCGAATTACGTAAGAATGCTGAAGAAGCTGGTGCAACTAAGTTGTATGTTGACGGCATTAAGATTGATGGACACTACAAGGCTATCTTCATTAACGACGGTATTGGAATTAATGAAAAGACAATGACAAATCTCGGTAGTGGTATCTTCGGTCGTCCTGATGCGGGCAACGGAAAGGACCAGGAAAACTACAACACCGGTGCACGTGTAATGGCACTTAAGTCTAATATGTTCGGACTCATCTTTGTGTCTAAGCACAATGGAGTTATTCGCTCTACTCGCATCTATAAGGATAAGAACGATGACTTTGTTTCCGTCCGTGATGAGAACAAGTGGTTGAATGACTACGGAAAGGACTATGGTTTTAATGACGATTGGACTGCTGTTATCCTTATGGGTAACTCAAAGGCACAGCCTACGTACACTAAGCCATATGGAGATATTAACGTATCTAAGCCATTCCCTCTCCAGGATAAGTATCGTTTCTTTGACGGTATCTATAAGATGGCTGGTAAGAAGCTGGAAGTTATTTTCCGTGAAGGTACTTTCCCGTCACTTTCTGAAGAATATGCTGTAGCACAGCGCTTCGATGTATCTGTTCGTCTTGGTGTAAGCATCAGTTACTATCTTTTCCCTGAAGACTATAAGGGTGAGTTGGTTAACGGAATTGTATACACCAATAAGAAGCGCTCTGAAGTTTTTGATCCATGTGTGCTTAAGCCTTCTAATAAGCTTGTTGGAAGTGCTGCAACTATGTATGGTGAAATGGGTGCATATGGTATTGCCAATCGCCTTGCGGTGGTAGTAAATATTAACGAGTTCGGAAACTATGCACGTCAGACTCAGTATCGTGATCAGCTTAAGTATGTAAAGACAAATCAGGTGGTGAAGTTTTCAGACTTCTATAGCGACATTGCGAAGTATACACCTGTAGAAATCGCTGACGTGATCGCTGATAAGGAAGCAGAAAAGAAGATCAACATCCGCTCTAAGGCTGAAGACCTCTATCGTGACCTTATGAAGGATATGGGTATCGACCTTGATACGCTTGTAACCAACGCTGCTGGAACCGAAGAGGGTGTAGTACAGCCACGTGGAGAAGGTAAGGGTAATGGTAAGGGTACTGAACATAATGTAGTACCTGACAAGGTAAACCCTTCACCTGCTGAGCGTAAGCGTGGTAATAAGATGCTTAAGACTGTGGTTTATACTAAGTCAGAGCTTGAAACTTTTGGATGGAACACTAAGTTGGAGATCGGACGTATTGTAGGAGACTACTATTATGTAAATGCAGATCACCCTGTAATTGAAAAGCTCATTGAGCATTATGAAGAACGTTCAAGCGTTCCTGTAAATAGCGCAATGATTGATAACATGATTCAGTCGTTCGCAGAGTTGCTGTCTAAGACGGTGACTATCGCATTGGCATTTGAAGGAGACAATGGAGGTGCAGCATCGCTTACTAACGCATTTGAGTTGGTGTCAAGCGGTAGCTTTATGAGGGACTACTTGCGTGAAGCGCGTAAGTTAAGTAATAAGTAGAAAGGGTTTAATATGAGTGAAGTAGTTAAGACTGATTATGTAGCAAATGTTCGTGCAGCTATGCATGACTTGGCTGCTACATATATTGAAAAGGCGATCAAGCTCGGTGAAGAGCTGATCAAGGTTAAGAAGGAGACACAGCATGGTTATTTTTTAAGTGTGCTGGAAGAAGTTGGGATTGCCCGTCAGCAGGCTGCCCGTTATATTACCATCGCTGAGCAGAAGGATTTTATGTCAAATGTAGTCCTCGGGACTACATTTGAACTCCCAGACAACATCAAGAAGCTTGCACCGATCGCCAACGCATATAAGCGTGGGGGTGAAGAAGCGGCTTATGCTAAGATCGAAGAACTTAATAAGCCAAAGGAAAAGAAGACAACCTCAACACCTAAGGCTGAAGACCCTATCGATATTGAGGTAGAAAACGAAGATTTTGATTGGTCTATGATCGCAAAGGTAAAGGCACGCCTTGAAAAGGCATATATTGCTAAGGGTACATATGACCATGATGTCTATCACCCTTACGATATGGAAGATGATTTGGAAAAGCTGTTTGAAATGCAGGATGAGCTTCAGGGACTTATTAAGGTCATGAACGATGAGGTTACATCATTCCTTACTAACAAGGAAGAGACTGAGGCAATGCGTGACACTATGGTTGCAGAATTTACAGGAGGTAAGTAAAATGCAGTTTATTTTTAATAATGAAGAAGAGATTATTGACTTTGTCAATAGGTATGGGTTAATCGAGCGTATTGACCCTAAGGAAACAGAGGAGTATAAGAAGCTCTTGGATATGTACAATAAGAAGTCACATGAGTACTCAAAGCTTAAGGCAGGTGCTACTGTGGATATTAAGACAAGTGTAGAAAAGGCAACAGACGAAATCATTAAGGCTAAGATCAAGAAGTTTGGGCAGAAGAAGTTTGCACGCTCAAATGGTATTGGAGAATCTACAGTATCTAAGTTTATGAATGATAAGAACTTGACTGAAGAAAGCTACAATAAGATTATCAACGCTGCTCATGGACTTCCTGAGTAGTCGTTTATCTTTGGTTTACCTATACGGTATATAATAAGAATACCAAAACATAAGGAGTTAAAAATGGTACGTACACGTGAAGAACTTAATAAGTTAGTAAACATTGCATTGGTAAAGCCACTGCTTAACCCCTACCCTGGCTTTGGGTATGATGGTTCAGTAAGTTTTGAGGAATACCTTACAGCTAAGGCTGAATTATATAACATGGTAAATCGTGAAGTTATGGCGAGTGGATGGATTGAATGCTCTGAGGAAGAGGACTTTCTTCCTACAGTGACACCTGAGACATTCATTGAAGCATACTATACACTTACAAATAAGTAAGCCTATTTACGGCTTACTATAAACATGAGGACAACACATGCTAAACAAATTTTTAGACATAATTCGTGAAGACCATAACTTGGTATGGAGTGAAGACTATGCCAAGCTTATATATTATCATGGATTAGGTGAGGTATTATCCTGGTATAGACCTATGATAGTTGTACCAGGATCTGAAAAGCACATTACAATGAATACTTATTCTTTGGCTTTATTGGACTCAGGTTCAGGTAAAGACAGAATAGCAGGTGTAATGCAAGAACTGTTATATGACTTTAACCATAGACTTGAAGTTGAGTACAAGTCAAAGTTTGAGGCAGTTAAAAATGGTAATGGTTTTACAGCAGGACTTACAGTTGCTGAAGAGACAGCATTAAGTGAGATGCATGGTCCAGTACATATTGCAGGATCAGCAACTACAGCAAGACTTGAACAGATAAGATATGAAAACTCAATCTTAAAGTTTGGTGCCATTAACTTAAGGCTACCAGAGTTAGCACAAGACTTGGTTACAGGTCATAGGTTTGAGGAGATCATGAGTGTATTGTTACAGGCATATGATGTTGGTAACTCACAGTCATCATCCACAATAACTGGATCCAGGGGTGAAGCAAGACACGTACCAATGAATGTATTGTTTTACTCATCACCTGACAGAATCTTCAAGGACAGAAAAGTCTATGAAAAGTTTGTTGCTATGTTAGGTCAAGGATTGGCAAGACGATTCTTAACAGTATATACTCACAAAGATGACGAAATGATCATTAATGGTAGACAACCATCTGGTGAGGATATAAGCACGTTAAAAGCTAGTCTAAAGGGATCAATAGGACTGATGCTAGAAAAGGCATCTATGACCAATCTCATAACACTGAGCAATGATACTAAGACATTATTCCTTGATCATGAGGATGAGAGTAGACAAAAAGCAGATGATCTTAGATTATCAGCAAGTTTCTATAAGATCGAAGTATCAACAAGACCTTGGAAGACTTTGAAGTTATCTGGTATCATTGCAATGTCAAAATTGCATAACCAAATTGAACCTGAGGATTACTTAGAAGCCAAAGAGTTTGTAGAGTCATTGGATATATACCAAAAGAGACTTACTGAGACTAAGACACCGGCTCAAGTAATATTGGAGGATCTTAGAGAGGTCAATGATTATATGACACTTCATGATCTACAGTCAATTGGTCATACAATGAATGAGCGTGAGTTTAGGGAAAACCTTAAGCGTATCGAGGAGATACTACTTAAGGACAATGTTGAAATGCTTGAAATTGACAATAGGTCATTTACTAAGGTAAAAGTATCTAAGATTGAGAGTACAGATGTTGACAATATACTTTTGTCATATAGTGAAAATGAATCTGAGAAAGATCCTGTAATGTTACCAAGTGTAGTTACTTATGATGGTTTAAAGAATGCAATACAGGATGGTAAGATTAAGAAAATAGCCACCAATGTATTTAGAGGTAACTATAGACTTAAAGAGAATGTTGAACAAGGTGGTAACTTATTGATCCTGGATGTAGATGATGGTACACCTTTAGCATATGCACAAAAAGTGTTGGATAACTTTAAAGGGTTTATATACACATCACGTAACCATCAAAAGGAAAAGAATGGGATTGTATGTGATAGATACCGTATTGTATTGGTAACTAAGTATCAAATGCCCATAGACGAGGTTCAAACTAAGGACATTGTAGCACACTTTGCATCATTCTTTGGTATTAACATAGACTTTAATGCCATAGACATTGCAAGATTCTTTTGGGTCAATAGTCCAACAACTGTGTATAACCTTGGTGGTAATGAATTGTTGGATTACAGGTTATTCCTATCATCAAGTAGTCTATATGGTGAAGTAGTCAAAGCTACTGAGAACTATAAGCCTACAAAAGACTGGAATAATGGTTCAGACTTTGTTGAGCTTAAACGTAGAACAATTAGACAGGCATCTATTGGTAGTCGTAATAATGTACTACTGAAATTTGCATTAGAGTTGATAGACAGAAACATGACTGAGGATGATATCCATAAGCATGTGCTTGAGATCAACTCATGTCTGTTGGATCCATTGGACGAAGGTGAAATTGGTAACACAATTTTTAAAACTGTACACTCCAGGTTAACCAATCGTTAATAGTTACTGGATATAATTATTACTATAAAACATGAGGAATAGGAAGACTGGCATTTGAGTGTTACCCCTCCAAAGTGCATTTACACTCAATGTAAGTCCAGTTAAATTTCCCTTCCATATTACTTCACAGTAATACTCCTCATGTTTTCCCTCCTCACGGAGGGGGGATTAAATTAAAAGTAAAGGACCATCATGGAAAATGATAACATTGTCATACTAATCACTGGTCCATCGGCTTCAGGTAAGTCAACTTCACTTAGAGGACTTGACAGACAGTCAACAGCGATTATAAATTGCGAGAACAAAACATTGCCATTTAAGGACCGAAAGTTCGCCCTGAATGGACGCATAACTTCAATCTCTGAGATGTACGCCGCACTCGACCATGTCGAAAAGGATGATAACATCAAGACTGTAGTCATTGACTCTATTAGTATGTTTGCCTCAGATGTAGTGTATCCTGAAATTGTCCAGGTGGCAACTGATACACGAACAGCTTGGGGTACATATAAAGAAGTACTACTTGAAGTAGTTAAGAGAGTGAAAAGAAGTAAAAAGAACTTCATTATCACAGCTCTTGAGGACACAGTGGTTAATGAACAATTCAAACGGATAAGCACGGCAGCCATCCAAGGATCACTTGGTAAAGGTAGCTTAGAGGCACACTTTGCTATTGTATTAAGAGCAATGGTTTTAGAGGAGCCTAACGAAGAGGGCAAAATGACTAAACGTCATGTATTTGCAACTCAAAACACGATACCGGATGTTGAATGTACAGCTAAATCTCCTATGGAGATGTTTGATGATCTGTATATCGACAATGATGCTAATTTGGCTTTAAATACAGCCATTGAATATTACAAAGATTAAAAGGAAAACAAATGAACGGGTTTAGCACAGGAAAAGCAGAAGATTTAAAAGAGTTAGGAACATACGTCAACCAACCAGGTGATTACACAGGTACAATTAAGGGAGCAACTATTAGACAGTTCCCATCAGGATCAAAAGCACTTGAACTTGAGATTGACACAAATGCGGGTAGTATGAAGGACCTTATTTGGATTGGTAAAAAAGATGGTAGTCCATCACAGTATGGATTGTCTATGATTCAGTCAGGACTCATGAGATGTATTGGTATGCCTGATGGA
This sequence comes from Peltospira delicata, assembly GCA_034780715.1. Taxonomy (NCBI): domain Eukaryota; kingdom Metazoa; phylum Mollusca; class Gastropoda; order Neomphalida; family Peltospiridae; genus Peltospira; species Peltospira delicata. Next base: position 6,564 of record JAVCKW010432181.1, on the reverse strand, counting down.
GCAAACGTAGAGTTTAAGCAGGTAGCAGATGCAGATGGTAACCCTAAGACTGTTGTACCAGATTTTATTGGTAAGCAAATTGGTGTAAGAGTATCTATTGAGGAGTCAGGTACACCTCAGAAGACATATAAGAATACTCGTATTGAGCACTTCTTTAATCCTACTACAAATATGACAGGATCTGGTAAGCCTATTACTGAGTATGCTGCACCAACTTACACTGCACTTGAGCCAGTAGCTACAACAACAGCAACACCAACTCAAGCTCCAACACAGGCAGCAAACCCTTTTAAAGGTAACTAATCATGGCACCGCGCATAGATAGGTCACATCCTGTGATCTTGGCGGTGCTTAATTACTCCGACTATAAACAATCAAAATTCGAAAACTCAATCTCTGGATCTGGATTTGGTAAATCACCAAGACAGTTTTGGTTAGAAAAGAGACATGGTAATAAGCTACCAAAAAGGGATGTTCAAAAGAATACACCTTTAGTTGTTGGTACAGCTATGCACTATTTACTTGAGTATTCTGATACTGATAAATATTTAGAGGAGTCAGGAAGCCCATATAGAGTGTTTGCTAAAGAGGAGTCAATGCATTATCATACAAGATCTGGTATTACATTGACAGGTACTATGGATATGATGCTTATCAATAAGGATACAGGTGATCTTCAACTTTGGGACATGAAGACACTACGTAACAGATCAGGTAAGAATTGGCAAGATTACGAGAAACAATTATCCATATATGCTTGGATAGCTGAACGATTCTATAAACGTAATGTTGAGACTGAAGGACATATCTTAGCATTTGACAAAGAGAAGCAAGAATTCAGTCACCATACACTTACACTACATCATAGGGATCCAGGATATGATCCAGAATTATACTGTGATAATCTTATGGACTTTAAAGATGTACCAGATAGTCAACTACCAGAGTGTAGCCAGGAAGTGAAGATAAAGGCTAACAACTGTCTTTGGTGTGATGTTAGAGAGTATTGTGATCAAATTAACCCATTTAGTGGCAATTCATTCACAACTGGATAACACAGACGTGCCATAGACCCTTAGTTATAGATTAGGATAAGGTAATCCATTACTTAATCAATCTGAGGGACTGTGTACATATTAATCTTTCATTTACTTAGTGATAATACAATAAACATGAGGAGTTTATATGTCAATTATATTTTTCGATACAGAAACGTACAAAGGTGATACAAAATCAGCCTTATTTGGTCCTATAAGACTAATGCAGTTTAAAAGACCTAATGAGGATGCTTTTTATTTTGATGTGCTTAAGTATCCACATGCACTTGATATTGGTAAACAGATACTTGAAGAGGCTGACTTAGTTGTTGTACATAACTCATTTTATGATATGAACTTGGATGAGTTAATAGGTGTCAATATCAAAAAGATATTTGATACACGTCAAGCAACAAGATATGCGAGACCAGATCTTGAGAGTTACTCACTTAAAAATTGTCTTGAGGCATTAGGTATAGGCACAAAGGGAGACGAGGGATCCAGTGACTGGGGTGGAGATTTGACTGATAAGCAAATACAATATGCATTAGATGACGTAGTGTTACTTGAAAAATTGTATGAAAAGGTCAAATTTGTTAGTGACATACCTGCATTTGATCTTGACATGATCAATTATCAACTGTCATTTAAGTACAACCATATTGGATTACCTATACACCATACAAATAGACTTATGGAAATTGATAAGGCTAAGAAGGAATTGGCAGAAAAGGAAGCTGAATTTGGTGTAGATATCAATGTCAATAGTCCAAAACAGGTTAAGGAGTACTTCGGTACTGACAGTAGTTCAAGTGATGTATTGTCAGTATTAGGTAGGACTAACAAGGAAGCACAGTTAGTATTGGACATCCGTAAACTTAAAAAGAAGATAAGCACATTAGAGACAAAGTTCAATTTTGACAGGATTAATGGTATCTTCAAACCTGGTCAAGCTGTATCTGGTAGATGGACATGTAGTAAACGAGCACCACATGACCCTAAGTACCAGAATCTACAGCAATTGGACCGTACACTTAAAAATGTATTTGGATTTGAGGATGATAATGATAAGTATTTAGTTGACGCAGACTACACATCACTTGAGATGTATACTGCTGCTGCACTGTTTAGATCAACAAAAATGATCAATCTATTATTGGATGGTGTGGATCTACATACATATACAGCAAGTTCGATTTTTAATAAATCTATGGAGGAGGTGTCAGGAGAAGATAGACGAGCTGCTAAAGGTTTGAACTTCTCAGTGTTATATGGAGCTGGTGTAGCAGTTGTAAAGGCATTCGTTGATTCCTATGTTGGTAGGGATGTTCCTACTAAGGATATTAGGTTATTTAGAAAGAAATGGCTTGAGACGTATCCAGAAGTTGCACAGTATCATGACTATATAGGTTACCTATTGAGAAATGATAACTACATCACAGTGTATACACCATTAGGGCGACCTATTTACACTAACAAATACTCTGAGGCAATTAACTTGCCACCTCAAGGGTTTGGTAGTGAGATAACTAAAATAGCATTATGGATGTTATATAAAAAGCATCCAGATGTTAAACTAGTTAACACAGTGCATGACTCCATAACATTAGAAGTTGAAGGATTGGAAAATGCTAAGAATATGGCTAATGATCTAAGGGACATAATGAATGAGAGTTGGGAATTTAGTAAGCAATTTGTCAATATAGAAGATGAGGGATACAGTAAACTAAGAATGAGAAATGAAGCAGAGGTAGTAAAAACTTTGGGTAGTGAGCCAATATATGTAGCTTGTTAACCATGTGTTTACTTTGTAAATATACAATACATTAAGGAGATTATATGAAAGTATTTATAGATAGCATTTCAGATCATCGTATAGATGTTGAGATGGCAAGGCTTATGAAGATAGCATTACAAGGTACAGAATATGAAGTTGTACCTGTAATGGAACGAGCAGATGCCATGTTGATAATTAACGGATTCCTTGAAAAAGGTCACATACTAGTTGAGAGCAAGTTTAGACCAACTGTGTACTTCCAGGATGATAACACACTACCTGTTATTGGTGATGTACTGGTTAGTCAATTTAAAGATGCAGGAGACTATAGGTTTCTAATGTCTGAGTTGTTATACTTCAATGAGAGGTTTGATAAATTCCCAAATGACTCATTTGAGTACAAGACAGTTTATTGGGGACATAAGAAACCAGGTAGAGAGCATTCATATTGGAAGTATTGTAAGGATAAACGTAATGACCTTTATATAGGTGAATGGGATGAAATGAGAAGGGCTAAGGTATGGCCATATACAAGATCCCTAAAAGATTTATGGGACATGATTGAATTTGGTAAACGTACATATGTCTTTGGAGATGCCTACCACAATGGTAGAAACTACCCCTGGAGGATAGTTGAAGCATTAATGTGTGGGGTAATACCTTATGTAGATAAAAAGTTGCTCAGAGGCCAGGATATATACTATCCTGAGTATCTCAAGACGACTTATAGGGTACAAAATGATCCATTTGAATTTGAAGATGTTTACATGGACATTGTAGGTGACATATACTCAAAGCGAGTAGAAGTCAGAAACAACCTCATAGAGGTACTAGACAATATATTTAAAGGATGATAATGTTAACAACAGATGTTATAAAAGTATTTCAGCAGAAATTTAAAGAAAATGACATTGCTGAGAATGGTACACTGGAAATCATAAATGCAGCATTTGAGGTAAACTCAATGGAGACATTTGGTAAAACTTCAGAGAAGTATGCCAAGGCTGAACATGAATGGTACATGAGTATGTCAAGGAATGTGTATGAGTTGAAGCCTACACCCAAGATCTGGGAACAATGTGCAGATGTTGAAGGCACTATCAACTCAAACTATGGATATTTAGTATTTAGTGATGAGAATGAGAATCAGTACGAAGAGGTATATCAAACGCTTAGGGAGGATCCACAATCCAGACAAGCGATTATGATATACACAAGACCGTCAATTCATAGAGATGCCTACGCTAATGGTAGGTCGGATTTTATATGCACAAACACTGTGCAATACTTTATTAGAGGAGGTAAACTGATAACTATTGTAAGTATGAGAAGTAATGACTTTGTGTTTGGATACAAATACGATGTCAGATGGCAGAAATTTGTCCAACAAAAGTTGGCAAATGAACTTAAGGTTGAGGTGGGTCCAATGTATTGGAACGTAGGATCATTACATGTATACCCCAGACATTTTAAATTAATTGAGGAGTCACTATGCAAATAGATGAGACATTAGAACAGAGAGCATCTGTATATGGTAATTATGGATTAGGTGTAACAATGAGAGCTGATATCATGGAATCATTGGCTAACAGGTATTATATAGATAATGGAGAACGTATGCCAGAAGATGTTAGAGTGTTATTCTCAGACATACTTTTGAAGCTCAATAGGTTATCAGTATCACCATTTGATATTGATACAATACATGACTTACAGGGATATGCAAAATTGTGGGAAGAGATAGCAATAGAAAGGAGTGCAATATGAATTGGTATAAAGAAGCAGTAGAAACATTTGGTGCAGAGCATCAGCATTACGTATTTGTTGAAGAGATGGGAGAATGTATATCAGCTATATCTCAATACTTCAATAGAGGCAGAAATGCACAACAGGAAGTAATCGATGAGATAGCAGATATTATTATCATGACTAATCAGATGAGAGAGATTTATGGGGCAAGAATCGATGAGGCTATTGACAGAAAAATAGTCAAACTTAGAGGTCACATAGAAAAAGCACAAAACAAGCCTAACCTATTTGATCATTAACAAATGGTTAACCCTTATGGTATATAATTGGATACTAAAACATAAGGAGTTAACATGACATTCAATAACTTACTAACAAAGTATCAAACAGAAAAGAGGATCCTGCTTTCAATGAGTAGGAAAACACCTATAGCTAAGGTAAAGGCTCAGGCTGAGCTTGTCAAGGCTATTAGGAAGGAACTTGAGGAGTACGTATGAAAACTGTAATGACTGATTGGGAAGCGTTTAAAGCTGTGGATGACTATGTTGAATGGTTTCCAGTATTATACAAAATGAAGACAGACAAAGATCGTATATTGACCCTTAAAGGTATGGGGCATGAAACAATATCTGCTACTACTATTAGAATGGTAAGACTAATGGCAGAGTTACAGATCAAACTCAAGTCAAAACCTTTCAATAAGGACCTTAGGGCATTTTTAGATAATGTCAATATACATAATCAAAAGCCTGACTATCTTGCACAATATGGCCTGTTTCTGAGTTCTACAGGGGCATATTTGTTATCACTACATAATGATAACTTCCGTGAGATTTACACATGGACTGATGATGGATGGAGACTCTATGACAGAGCTTGAGATACTTGAGGACATATTGATGACACTTAGGTCAAACCCTGATGGGATATACTGGAAGGACCTTATAAAGAATGAGGACTATAAAAAGGTATTGGAATCCTTTTATGGTAGATTTTGGTATATGCCTGAAGGGTCCGAAAACGTAAAGTGGACAGGTGCTGAGATAAGACCAGCTAAAGAATGGCCAATGCTTGATGAGAGTCAAGGGCCTATATTATTTTAAGGATTAACATGTTGTACAAAAGAATGGATGTTGCAGAGAAAAAGTCAGTTTACAAGTTTGTGAGATCATATGAGACAGATCAAGGATTTACATATCATATACTTGAACGTACATGGGACAACAGAGGTATATGTATGACCTTTGGTGATAAGGCATTCAAGACTAAATTCGAAAAGATCGAAGATGATAACAGTAATTAAGGACATTGAGCCGAGACCTACACCGAGACCCTTTGTCACGAGGACAGGGGTATCATACTTCCCTAAGGCTTATAAGGAATATCGTAAATTATGGGCTGACGAATGGTCTAAGTATGACAAGATAGATCCACATGTACCAGTCAAGGTTAGTATACTTGCTGAGTATGAATCACCTAAGAGTCTTAAAGGACGTAAGTATCCATTCCCTAGGCATGATGTGGACAACTTAGCTAAGGCTATTTTGGACAGCATGAATAAGGTACTATTCCATGATGACACTCAGGTTATCGAGATCAAAGTGATTAAGATGTATAGTGTTAGGAATAGAGTTACTGTTAAAGTTATGATATAATATCGTAATTACAACAGGAAAAGGACACGGATATGTCAAAAATAGTTAAAGCAGAAGTCGAAGAGAACGTTACATTTGAAGAAGAGTTCAAAGGACTTAAAGGTAATCAACTTAGGTTTTTAGAAGCCTTGGCAGGTAACTTTTTGAGTCCACTAAGAGCTGAGAACGAGTCAGGTGTATCTCGTATGAACCACTATAGGTGGGTAAAACAGGATGATACTTATAAGAAAGCCTATGAGCATATACACAATGAGATGATCAAAGCAATAGAGGCTAAGGCTTATGAAATGGCTTATAGCGGAACCAATCCTACCATGACACTCTTTGCACTTAAGGCTAAGGCAGG